>JZKD02S0555228.1:728783-757153 GCA_000966675.3 Picea glauca | reverse complement strand
TTTAGGCCCTCAAAATGGCCCCGGAAGTTAAAACTTGCTAAAAATAGTAAATTGCCAAAATTGCCAGAAAACTGTTTTGAGCCAGTTGGAAAAGGTGGGTGGCCACCGATATCCAACTGGATCACAACGGGACTGTAGCAGTCTTGTAGAGTCTTCCCCAACTCCAAAACTGTGAGGTTGTTCCTTGGGAAAACACCTTGAAGACTTTCCAACCAGCCCAGAGGCCAAACTTTTCATCTTACAACCATTTTAATACAAAATTTTACAGAAGAACAATATGCCTTATTACCATTAATTTCACAAGAGGCACAATGTATCACAATAACATATATTCAATTCATACAATATAATTTAAGTGCACAGGGTATATGAAGTACTTATATATTACAAGTTGCATCCAACCAACAAATTATGTGTGTTCTCCTTTCCACCCAACCATAGGCTTAGAGGCATTCATTCTTAGCACTCTGGCCACCCTCGTGCCAAGTAATGATATCACTAGGGAACTTTTGTAGTTTCTCAGAGACTCTCTCTCTCTGTGTCAAAGACTATGTGAGGTTTATCATATGCTCCCTCAACATCAAGCTCGTGAAATTCTTCTCAAGTTATGTATTCTGCAAATTCTCAGAGATCCTTTCTCTTTTTCTATCCAGTAACTAGAACAACTTATCAAGCTTCCAGTTCTTCTTCTCAGCTGGAGAGCCTCACACACTCTTCCTTGTTTCTTCTGCATATCCCCTGATTGCGCATTTCCCTCAATGCATCTCTTTCTTGTCTTCTTTCGTGTGTACTCTTTCACGCCTTTCTCCTCCTCAGGAAGGTTTTGGACCTATCCTATTCCTTCTGTCACAATGAAACTCAAGTTACTCTGTGCCTGCAGTAAAAACCACCCTCTGTGGTACTTCGCGTTGACAATTTTTTGTCTCCCTAGACAGATCCTCCATGCTTCCATTCATTGTGGTGGATGATGGTTCAACCACCAATCCTTTTATTATTAACTGATTTCTCCTTGTGATCAATATGAGGCTTATTATTTCAACAAGAAGAAATTTGGGTCATTTTGACATAATTAACTCTATCAAGGAAAGTACTTCAAGGCTTCACCCCTGCAGCCAGTCATTGGAAATATACACAATAATACATTTACATTGTTCCCATTCCATAGCATGGTGGTCATAATTAATGATTAATTACAAACTAGGGGAAACAAGGGTGTTACAATCCCCTCCCCCTTAAAAGGAACATCATCCTCGATGTTCTTTCTCAGTAACACTTGTCATGTCTTTGTCATTCAACTATTTCATAAATATTGATTATCTTTCTTGGTCAGGTCCTTTCCAGACTCTGGGCCTTCGTCACCTTCCTTCAATAATCTTGGACAACAAGCATATTAATCACAATTTCATGCGGAAACATTTCATTGTTGTGCAAAATTCAAAAAGAAAATATTTCAAAAATCTAGCACAATATTTAGCTGTGCAGTTCGTGGATTCGCATCCACATGGTTGTCTTGTTACCTTGGCTCATTGTTTTTCATGGACGTACCCATTGTGTGTATGATACCAATCAATAGGTATTAAAGGAGGTATTAAAGGACATGCCACCCCCGAGCACCTTAACCTTAACAGACATAATAATTTTGGAAGAAAACCCTAGAACCAATAGCCAATTAAGGTTACACGTAGAGGTTAATACCTCCTGCAACTACCATAATATCAACACTTCCTCCTAGATAGGGAGGTATTAAAGGACATGGTATTGAGCACAAAATGCCATTCAACCGGTAACAACAACATGGCCACACAGGCTATCTCATGATCACATCACAAACACCATCACCATTATCAGTATCATCTGAAAGCATCAACTGCATCATCTCTCAAGGCCATACTCCATCTGAGTAATCGAGAATGACGTTGAAAAAGTCACTCACTCAACAGAGTGATACAAGGACCATTCTTCTAATTTGGAAATGCATCCTAGAAGAATAGTTGTCCCAATAAATGTTGAAATATGGGACCAATCCCACTTGGGATTTTTTTCTGGATGCGGTAAAGGAACAATATTACTCTATCGGCAACTATGAGGACCAGTACATGAGATGGATCACACTACGGAAAGAGAGGGGCCAAGCAATTCCAGAGTTCACCAATTCTGAAATTTATGAAGACAATTATCTCTAGGGTTGCTAAGTATATGATAGAAATTTCATTTGTTGATTTTTGTCATTAAAAATCTACCTGGTATCAGAGCCAGGGCTCTAAAGTTCACTGGGCAACATTTGACACTTGAGACAACAAGTGATTTTTTGGTGCATTTTCTTCAAGAAGGAAAAAAAGGGTTCTTTGTCAGGTGGACAAAGATGACTTCCAGTATCAGGTTTGCAGATAGATTGGAGGGGATCTCCAACTACCTGCAGTGGAAGGTTAGAATCAATAGTATTCTCAAGGAGAACAAATTGTGGTCATTTGTGAACATCGTTGTATCTGTACCTACAGATCCCAAAGCTCTTGATGTTCATGAGGTGAATGACGATAAGACTGAGAGAATCATCTTGGACGGAGTCAAAGACCACCTTATTCCACACATGGATGAGAAGAAGACAACCAATGAAATGTGGGTTGCAATGAAAGACTTGTATGAGTCTAAGAATGAGAACCGTAAAATGGCTCTCCAGGACAAGATCCATGGAGCTAGGATGGTCAAAGGAGAGAGTGTGGCCACCTAACTCACCTGGGTTGCACAGGTGAAGGACGAATTGGAAGCTATTGGAGAAGTCATTCCTGACTCAAAGTTGGTGCAGATAGACCTCAAAGGCTTCACCAAGGAGAGGGAGGTTTTCATCAAGTACGTAGTGGGGAGAGAGAAGCTCCCTGACTGGAGCAGATTATGGAATGATTTTACGCAGGAGGAGCTCCGGGAGGGGTCTAAAGAAAAGGAATTGGATGGTGCAGATGACAAGAATGCTGCTCTTGTGGTAAAGGGAAATGATAAGAAAAAGGACATGAGCAAGGTAAAATGCTTTGCATGTCACAGGAATGGCCACTATGCTAGTCAATGTCCAAACAGGAAGAAGAAAAAATCGGAACTAGAGGTGTCAACTTTAGCAAAAGTTGCAGAGTTTTCTCAGAGATATGAGAAGGAATTCTATCTCATGACTAGTCCCATGGGAAGTGGATCCCTAATGTTCGAGGACATTGAGTCTTGGTTTGTGGATAGTGGTGCTTCTCAACACATGATTGGGTTGAGGTTTTCCTTGATCTTACAGAGATAGACTCATACTGTAGAGTGTATTATGGAGATGGCCCACAACTTGCAGTAAAGTGGGTTGGAAGGGTGAGATTCCAACTATAGTCATGAGGTCTTCTAGAGGTTGGCGAGGTGTTATATATTCCAGAGTTGACAGTTAATTTTCTCTCAGTGTCAGCTTTGGATGAGAGTGGATTTGGAGTTGTTTTCGATGGTGGAAATGTATTGTTGTATCCTATAGGAGAAACTGTTGACACAACAGTGATGCTTGGTGTCAAGTATGAGGGCTTGTACAGGTTGTTGGGTAGATGTGTGCTGGGGTCCAGTGGATTTCTGGACTCAGATTCTGTGTTGGAGAGTTGGCAGGTAGCACGGGAGAGAGAGTTGATACATGGCACTCAGTCTTCTTCCAAGACTCTCAAGGGACTCAACATGCATGAGTCAACACCGTTGGATGCTCAAGAGAGTGTGCAGTCTCCTAGGAGCATGTCTTCAGTTCATGGTACAACAGAGGTAGCAGTAGAGGCTTCCAGTGCAGTGGGAGTAGTGGCTTCATGTTCAGAGGGAGCAGAGACTTCTAGTATAGAGGGAGCAACTATGGCAGCTGATGAGATGGAGACAGATTCTGGTGGTGATACCAGAAGTACCTCCCTCGCTAAGAGGGAGTGTTAGATTTTTAGCTTAGGAGGTATTCCACATGTTTTGTCTTGTATGCGGATGTTACCTTAATATTTACACTACCAGTGACTTAACTTTTTAATAGGTTTTATAAAGTTGTTTTAAGTGGTTCTTTTATTAAAGTGACTTTTTAATAAAGTGTACCTTCTAATTTTAATGTGACTTTATTTTCATAAAGCACTTATGTAATAAAGTGAAAAGCACTTTAATTTAAATGAGACATTTTGGAGGGAATGGATCATGAAAAAAGTGAAAAGACACTTTGGAGGGAAAAATGTCATTTTTAGGTTATAAAAGAATGCATTGGGTAGTGTGCAAGACATGTTGAGAGGACATCGGGAGGAGATTGAGAGATATTTTATGAGTATGCTTGAGAGAGGAATGTGATCAACAAAGAGGGAACGTTTTCCAAGGAAGGAGGGCATGAATCCCAAGAAAAAAAATTATGTGAGTTTTGGGCCGAAATACTATTTTTTGTTGTGGGAGGCCGTACTATACGGATCAGTACAGTCCATACGGTTCCGTACATATTTGGCACGAAAATCGAGACAGCTTTAGGCATGGATTTCGAGGAAGATTTCATTTTTTTGTTCATTTTTTTTGAGCCGTATGGAACAATCCATACAACTGACCATGGGCACGAAAAATGAGGTACAGAGGAGGCCATACAGTAGTACGGTTTTGGCATAGAAAATGAGGTAGATTTCTATGGGACAGATTTGGTGCTGTGAGGTATTTTCCTTGGCTGGAAATGTGGTTTTGCTATTGTTTTGTACTTTCCTGAAGCATAATAATAATATATATATCTCTCTCTCTCGTCGGGTTTCCCCACATTGGGGATTTCTCTGGCATTTGCATAAATTTCTGTGTGTTATGGGTTGTTGTCCACTGTATTATTTCTGCTGCTATTTTTCTTAGCAAAGTGTATTTCTGCTTATGGTAAAAAAAAATTTGTTTGTTAATTGGTCTGGATCTTCTTGGCATCGGGATTAACCTTTGGCTTGAGAAACCGCGACTCGGGGGCATCTAAGCTGTCAAAATCACACGGGGATCGCACCTGGCCTGAGCCACACCATCCCTTAACATGGTTGGATTTTTTGTCCCCGCAGGTTTCAAACCGGTGGCTTTTCAACATGGAGTGGCTTAACAACACACTCTGTCACCAACTGTCCTACACCTCGGGGACTTTGCTTATGGTAATATATGAATGTGGGTTTAAGGAATTTCTGAAATTTATGAAGATAATTATCTCTAGGGTTGCTAAGTGTATGAAAAAAATTTCATTTGCTGATTTTTGTCATTAAAAAACTACATTTTAAGAGGTATTGAATAGTATTAAACTGGTTAAAACTATTGACCCTTAGCCTAATCCTCCAGAATCCCTTGATTTTCCCAAACCTATTAATAATCCCCCTAATCATGCGACTACACATCTTGTTTCTCACAAGTCTACTGATCCCCATCCCATAAGCTACAAAGAAACCAGTGTTCAAACTCCACTGCCCGGTAAGAATTTAGCTTTCCCTTTTATCTTCATCGTCCACCCAGGATTCACATTCGAGGTCCTGTATTTTTTTTTTATAGCCTACTAAAATATGTCATTGATAAAGATGGGTAAGGACCGACAATTTTTTTTATTTTTCTTGCATCTTGCTTAACTTCATACCATACCTAGTCCTTCTATACCAATTGAAGGTTCATAATCACAACCCTACAAACTGGAACAAGAAGTCCAACTGCAGATGCAAGACATCAACCTTGCAAAGTTGAAGAAAACAAGGGTGCATGATTTCAACCCTGGAAAGTGAAAGAACAAGTCGAAATGCAAGTGCAAGACTTCAACCTTGCAAAGTTGAAGCAAACAAGAGCAAGAAACAAACAACAAACCAGTGAGAAAGCACCAAGATGTCCAACTGCAGCTGCAGGACCTCAACTTTTCAAAGTTGAAGAAAACAACAATAAGAAACATCCAACGAACCAATGAACCAGCGAGCAAGCAACAACCAATGAACCGGTAATGTGAGTGGAAAACAGTATTGCCCAAATTCACTACAGACAAGATTGTATCCAAAAATCGGAGGAAAATGCATTGTGACAAGCCTATTAAGTAAACATTTAAGGTTGTCAGGCTTGTTAAGTAAACATTTAAGGCTGTCAGGATTGTTTAAGGGCCTCACGCTATGTACACATTTAAAAAAGAATGTAGTGTGTCATGCATGTTTAAGTACTTAATAAAAATGAGTGTCGATGCTCAAAACTTTGGATATCTAAACATTTAAATAAAAGTAATAAAAATTCAAAAAGATTGTAGATGATCAAAACTCTGGATATGTTAACATTTAAAACATTGGGAATTGAAAAACTAGAAATAAGACTTCGAAACACCTTCGGCATGGACTAATAATTGTTATATTACTTTTATACTTTTAATAAATACATCACCTTAACATTTAACATTTATCGTTAGATGATTTTGTTTCCATAAAACCAAAGCAACTATCTTACCATCTGCACTTTCAATTTTAAAAATATTTTATATTTTTAAATTAAATATATTCATAATGTTTCTTTGAGGATATGATTTGAAAATTTTCAGTTCCACCGATAAGCTCCCCTTTCGTACCCGTGCCTGTTTATATTTACTTAGGAACAGTACAACTCGAAAGTCCATTAAATAGTTCTTAACCGATCTAGTTGAATCGACTTCACATCCCAAATAAAGACCTTTGGTTTCTATCGGCTTCCCCTTTCTTCCTAGTAATACCGCTTTCAGTAATACCCCTTTATTCCCATTATTGGAGAGGTGCCTTGAGGTGGGGAAGAGGTACCTTTACTGCGATATGATCCCATTAACACCTCAGTTTATTCCTCTTACTAAGTAAGCTTCACATACCGAATCCAATTTTATTTCCATAAAACCAAAGCATCTATCTTACCTTCTACACTTCTAATTTTAAAAACATTTTATATTTTTAAAATAAATATATTCATAATGTTGTGAATATGATTTGAACAAAGCATTTATCTTACCATCTACACTTTTAATTTTAAAAACATTTTATATTTTTAAATTAAATATATTCATAACGTTTCTTGGTGAATATGATTTGAAAATGGCTTAATTTAAAAAATATTTTATATTTTTAAATTAAATATATTCATAATGTTCCTTGGTGAATATGATTTGAAAATGGTTATAGCATATTTTAAGAATGAAAATAAAAATAATTAGAAATTAAATTGAAATACATTTTAATTATAACCAAAAAAAAATTGCCAAATACATATTACAATTCATACTTTTATGTACATAGTACTTTTCCATAAAATTTGAAGGAACTTTTACAAAAAATCGATATTTTAACAATTGACTTCAGGCAAGGAAAAGTTTAACCAAAATATTGTATAATCGTTTGACTTCATTAATATTAAATAATATTATCAATGAACATCTTTAAAACATAAATATGTTTAATTTAAAAATATAAAATAAAATAATGAAAATTATATTTTATACTTCTTTAAACCTATTTCATAAGATAATGTGTTATTCCTAAAATTTCAATATAAATATTCCTTGTAAAAAATAAAGATTTTTACAATTTGCATTATGCTTATAGATAATTGTTTAACCATTTCACTTTATTAGTCTCTTTTGTAGGCATAGAGGGACTATAGCGATCAATAATGCGTTGAACGCATATTAGTTTATCATTTGACCCGAAATATTTGTGTAATACCTATTGTTAGAGCTATGTAATTAAAAACATATATTTTTATATAATAAAAAGTAACATATATGTACTGATCTGATTGGATAAGGGACTGGAGGTCTTATTGTCGTCTTCGCTATTCCCAATGTACTATATGGAAACATATCCAAAGTTTTTCTCTTAGACATTATTTTTTAATCATATATTTTTCCTCTATATTGCTTGAAGGTCGATTAATGCTAGCATTAGTTCGAATGTTTGTATTAGCATTTTCTGCTAGGCAAATATATCTGTAAGTTTTCATATGTGCTAAGCATATTGAAATGTTTTGATATCCAAGCTTCGTAGTGATTGAGAATTCCAAAGTTTATAGTGTCTTTGGTGGATGCATATTTGTTGAAATGTATTGACACTTATTATGAGATGCGTCAATAGGCCTGACAACGTAAATGTTTACATGACGCGACATCCTCCAACACCCCTGACAACTTAAATGTTTGCATACTGCGAGGTCCTTAGACAGCCTAACAATCTTAAATGTTTATGTAAATACGCTTCTCGTATTTCTATATAGTTACAATGAATTTTCACAATCTTGTTTGTCCACCACCAGTTCGACAAACATTGTATGTTTCATCCTTGTTCCACCATTGAATCTACATACATTGTTTGCTGGTTCTATGAGTGCTTCTTCTTCGTTGGTTTGTCGGTTGCTGCGATTGTATGTTTCATCCTTGTAATCGTTGAAGCTACATACATTGTTTACTGGTTATGTGAGTGCTTTTTCTTTGTTTGCTGCTTGTTGTTGTTTTGCTCGCAATTCAACCTTTGCTTCTGCATTTCATCATTTTGGAGTATGTTTTGATGCCATAGTTCCATTTTGTGTTCCTTGTTTGTTGTTCAGTGTTTGCAGTTTGCAAGTAAGAATGTTTGCTTATTTGTAGTTGTATGTTCCTTGTATGTTTCCAGTTCCTTTTGTTCTTGGACTACAGTTTCATAATTGTTGGAGATACATATGTTGTTCACTGGCTCGGTGGTTCTTGCTAGTTCGTTGGTTCGTGGGTTGCTGGTTCTGTTTGTTTGGATGGGGTTTCCGCTTTGGGGCCCTGGGGGTGCATTTTGGCCTATTCGTGATTTCTCGCTGCTTTGGTCCTTGCTATTTTATTTTGTTTGATTCGGCCTTGCAGGGTTGGGGTGCAGCGGCGGTGATTGGAGCTTTAATTTTTTTTTTTTTTTGAATTATTATTGTTTTTTGGGGGCGCTTTACAGTGTTCATCCCTTACATCCACGAGTCGACATGCAGTTATGTTATTTTCCATGTCTGTCGAGGCCGATATATGTTATTCTATGAGATTTTGTTGGTGCTCCAGTCCTGCCATGAAAGAAAATAGTTGCATGCAAAGTTGTTGGAGGATTGAATGTGAAGTTACAATATCTGTTATTTTTTGTTGGAATAAAGCATATCTATGCAGGCTAGATTTATAAACCATGTATGGTCAGATGTGCAAAAATGACATTACATGTTCTTTCTCCTCTAAATAGACTGGTGTGCGCACCATACAATTTGTATTTTGATGTATGGAAGCATGTCTGGGTGGTTTGCCATGAAAAAATGAGAACTTGTATTGTGGGCACAACAATCTATGTAGAGGATAAAGAACATGGTTAAAGGGAACATGTGGATAAATTTCCAGGAAAAACCAGAAATCGTTTAGCTGCGGCCATGCAATTGCATGATATTTTGTGCCTTGTAATATATTTTGGCCAGGGAAAAAAAATCTGCATGTTTACAGCCATGGATAGAGAAGCGCAAAGGTCCATGTTTTTTCCTTTCTAGACTGTTCGTTCAGTTAGTTTTGTTGTATGTACATATTGCTTGTTCTCCGGTGAATACCATCGTCCATTGATGTTCATTGAATTTTGTGCATTCCCACATTCAAATAAACAGAGTAGCTGGAGAAAAAGAGGGAGTCTTGACTGCATCGGCTGAAGAGGATATAAAAGGTGTGTGCTTGTACTGTTGTTTCATATTGTGTTGTTTTGTATTTCATTTATGGTCTGTATATGTGTTAAACTAGTTGTGTACCTTCCTACATGATAAGTTATCTTGCTTACATGTGTTCCTTTCTGCACACTAAGTTGGTTCATGTCCATTGTGTTTGTGCTGCATCGCTGCATTTAAACAAACATAATGGTTGGGCAGGACCAAGGACTCTTTTGTGGGTAAATAGACATGTTTCTTTTTCTTTTGGATGTTTGTCTTCATACTAACTTGTGTTCATGTCCATTGCATCTTCAATGTTGTTGCCTTGGAAAAAACAGGTTGTTTGGACAGGGAGATGAGTTGTTTTGTGCAGCAGCAGAGGGTTTTGTGCTACAATCTTCTAAAAGGTATGCCAAGTGTGCTGGTAAATTAAATATACAAACCGGGTGGGGGCATATAATATTAGACTTGAAAATGATGACTTTGGAGTAATGGACCTTTCTGTGCTCCCTATTTCTACTTTTTCCATTTTCTATTATCCCTTTTGTTTTCTAATTCATCTGGCTAGTGTGCTTTACGAAAATTCCTTCAGGCACCGGTTGGTGGACTAACGGATTCACATATGTGGTTGTGCTTCTACCTTCTTCCATAGTTTCACACTTTCTCAATTGCGGGTGCGAGGCTGGCAGGTTGAAGATTGTTCCCCTAGCTTCTGTGGGTCTGCGATATATAGATTGGCCATGGTGCCCCGTGCTGACGCCCTGTTTACTGTTAAACATTTGTCTAGTTAAAAAATTCAGATGCATACAGTTTTATGGTTATTTGGTCCTTCCGATGGACAATATACAATGCATATGCTTGTTTACTCCTGATGTTCATCTGCACATGCTTGCATCAGAAAACGTTGGACTAGTGACACGAGCATGAGTAGTCAGTCATCCCAGACATCGGCAAACTGAGAAGGACAAAGGTAAATATGCATATTCTCTGCTCTTACTATGTTTACTAAACAAATTTCCTGGGTTATATATTCGTCTATGGCATATTTTTGACGAATATATTCATCTATATGATGATGTCATCTGCAATACATGGTTTGTAGCTCGCAATAAGTATCAACAAGTACAAGTGAGACACCCAACATGTTGCATGTTCCATAGACTAAGAGGTGTGGTTGCGAATATCTGGCTCCATAGTTCATCAAAACTATGCATATACTTGTAGCACACTACCATTCACTTTACTTTTCTTGTTCAAAAAATGTCATCAGGTCTAGAGTTGTGACATCCAAAGTACTGTCAATAGAGGGCTTGAACAGCCACGAAACTGGACAAGTGTTCGACGGGGACATAATGGTTGTCTATAGAACCTACTTGGACAAGGCAAACAAAAATAGATCCATTATGTGTGCTGACATGACAGACAAGGACACCATCATGACAGTCACATTGGTTGTTCCTCCAGAACTTGTCTACAAACATGCAAAAAAGATATTTCCGCATAACGGAATATCCATTACAAATTTTAATATATTGCCCAAAAAAGTATATGACCGTGGTGATTGAGATCGAATTATTTCTCTCAACAAAACAAGCATTTTGGAAAAAATTCCCACTGTTTGTTCAGAATATCGTTTCATCCTGAACTTGACTATCAGCTAGCATGCACAAAGCACTGATATTTACCCAATCAGAATGATTGGGGTTGCTTTCAAACTGGTGAGAAAATTTGGCTCTCAACACATTCTCCATATAAAGGATGGAGAGTCAGACAACAACAAGGCAATGGTACCACTTTTGATATTCAATTTTGTCCTTACTTTCGCATGTGCATGCATGTCGGATAAATTACACAAATATTGCACTGTTCCATGTTGCAGCTACAATTGTTCGATACGTATTCAGATTTGTTTTCGTCAATGGAACAACAATTGCATAGAGGGAATATTCCACTTATGTTGTTCACAAATATAACAAAGAAGATGGATGCTAGAGAAAGGGTCTTTCGGACAACCCAGGCAACGTTTGTAACAGAGTTGCAAGCAGATATAGTAGAGGATCTGAAGAAACTGGCTAGCTCTACAACTGTTGTGTGTATACATCCACAAAATCATCCTCACTTTGCTTATAGAAATAGCCTTCAACAAATTTTTGTGCCTGCTTAATTTTTTTTTTTTTTTAAGGGGAAGGGGTAGCTGCAGTTGTGTATTATATTGTTCTATGTATTAATCCCTTTGCTCGCGTTCCTAGGTTGAAGGTATTTTAGTTGCAACCAATGTGTACTCGACCCCCTTTGAGCTTGTATGTGCAAAATTCAACTCCGCTGCTTCTGCCTCCTCTTTGATAACTGATGATACAATTAATTGTCTGCGATGCGGTGAAAAATTTCCATATATATATGAAAATTGTGTGAATGCTTTTATCCGAACTGTGGGCAACACAACCGTGCATTGTACCCTTAGGCATCCTCTATTGCTAAATGTGGTTCTTGATTTGGCAGAGTTGTCGTATGAAACGTATGTACAAAAAAAGGAAAGCAGTGTCTACATGCTGCAACAACTTCGGATACGCAACAAATTCACCTTGAATGAGGACAATGCAATTTTGCAATTTTTCATATATATATATATATATATATATATATATATATATATATATATATATATATATATCAAACTTTGGCAGGAAACGGAAATACCTCATGTGTCTCTGTAACATTTGTTGAACATCCAGATGAATGTTCGTTGGACTTGGCCCATATCTCTGTAATACCCACATATCGCATGGCCCCAGTTATTTTCTACTGGGAACATATACCAGAAACAAGAGAAAACGAATGCGGCGACGTTATTAATTTGTATATCAAATTTTTTGGTGCAAAGGTCGATGGGCTCTGCTCTATGGAACCTTCTGGGAACTTGCTTCCGGCATGTTTAAAGTATGGTTGGTTCTTGGTTATTTGATTTGTCTGTCAATTTGTATACCGTGGAAATCCAACTGTTCTTTGGAGCAGACAGAACAATATAATTGAATTTTTTTTCCAGCTGACCTGCAGATCCGCTTGATAATTTCTATGGCACTGTGACACAAATGTACTATGTGGCTTTCTTTAGCATATTTCCTTGATCGATGAACTTGGTCAAATTATTGTTTTGAAATAATTTGAAATCAATGAATATATAGTGTGTGAAGTGAAACTGTCCTATCATAGCAAGAAGAGGCTCTTAAAATTCAAATTGGTTGTTGTTTTGACATTTTTTCTTATTCGATGAACTTGGAAAAATTAATATCCTGGAATAATTTGAAATCAACGAATATATACTATGCGGAGTGCAATTGTGCTATGATATGAACAGGAGGGCCTTAAAATTCAAATTGGTCCTTGTTATGCTTGTGGTGATAGAATTTTAAAAGAATTTTCTTTTGTTTGCTTCATTTTTTTAAAAATAAGCAATTTAACATCCTTTAATAATTTAATGTAATTCACTTGTACAATATCAATAGTTAATATTAATAATTTAGTATTTGAAAATAATGTTTTTAGATAAAGTTGTATAGGATGAGTATCCCTAAACAATTGCAATCTTGAACCCATGAGACATGGAGTCTGCAAGTCCGCCTGTCAATTTGTATATCGTGAAAGTATGGGTGATATTTGCAGAACATGGAACATAAGAGGCTCAAATTTCAACCCACTAGGCTAAGAACCTGTGATCCAAAAAGTGTCCAAGTATGGAATGAGGAATCTGCATATGAATTTCATACGCAATCACTACGGGACAATAAAAGTGCAATGTTCAGCCAACCAACCCAAGTCTGCCTGTCAATTTGTATATCGTGGAAGTCTGGGTGCTATTTGTAGGGCACGAAACAATAAAACCTCAATTTTCATCCTGCCAGGCCGCCAATCCGCAATCCAAAAAGTGCTTAAGTATGGAATAAGGAATGCACATATGATCTATAAAATCTCATGTCCATACTTAAAAATGTATTGGTCGTTTGTCGGAAAATTTTTATATCAGCCGATTCACCAAAATGAATATTGTCCTCTGCTTAAATTTTGCAATATCAATATGTAATATTAATAATTTAGTATTGAAAACAATGTTTTTTGATATGTTGGATAGTTGATAGGGATTTCCATCCGTAAACAATGGAAAATTTGAACCTGCCATCCATCGAATCCATCTATGGATCTGCATATCACAGAAGTCCGAGTGCTATTTGGAGGACACAGAACAATGAAAGTGCAATGTTTAGTCAGCTAGCCACAGAATCCCCGATCAAAAAAAGTGGCTAAATATGGAATTAAAACAAGATCGCTACGGAAGAATAAAAATGCAATGTCCAACGAAGAAGTCTGCAAGTCCTCCTGTCAATTTGTATATCACGGAAGTGTGGTGGTATTTGTAGGACATGGAACAATAGAGACTCTATTTTCAGCCCACCAGGCCACGAACTCGCGATCGAAAAAGTGCCCAAGTATGGAATGAGGGATTTGCATATGCTCTGTAAAATCTCATTTCCATACTTTATATAGAGACTCATGTCCACAAGTCTGCCTGTCAATTAGTATATCGTTGAAGTCTAGGTGCTATTTGTAGGACATCAAACAATAGATACTCAATTTTCATCCCATCAGGCCACAAACCCGTGATCCAAAAAGTGCCCAAGTATGGAATGAGGAATCCGAATATGTTCTGGAACAATAAAAATGTAATGTTTAGCCAAGCAACCTGTAGGTCCTCCTAACAATTTGTATATCGCAGAAGCCTGGGTGCTATTTGTGGGGCACAGAACAATAGAGACTCTATTTTCAGCGCGACAGGCCAAGAACCCGTGATCCAAAAAGTTCCTAAGTTTGGAATAAGGGATCTTCATATGATCTATAAAATCTCATGTCCATACTTTATGTAGAGACTCATCTTCGCAAGTCTACTTGTCAATTTGTATATCCTGGAAGTGTACGTGCTATTTGTAGGACACATAAAAATAGATACTCAATTTTCAGCCCGCCAGGATGCCAACTTGCGATCAAAAAAACTGCCCAAGTATGGAATGAGGGATTCACATATGTTGTATAAAATCTCATGTCCATACTTTATAAAAGAAGATGTTTACTATGTATTTCTCGTTTGTGTAATACTTTTATATCACTCGGACAACCAGATTGTACAAACTTTCTCGTCTAATTAAATTATGCAATATCAATATTTAACAATCATAATTTACCATAGGTCCACTTCTGAATTTGTATATCGCGGAATTGTGGGTGCTATTTGTAAAGCGCAGAACAATAGAGGCCCAATTTTTTGCCCGTTAGCCCAAGAGCCCTCGATCGAAAAAACTAGCTAAATATGGAATTAATATAGAATCGCTATGGGATAATTAATATGGAATCCGCCTGTCTATTTGTATATCGTGGAAGTGTGGGTGCTATTTGCAGGACACAAAACAATAGAGGCTCAATTTTCGGCCTGCCAGGTCGAGAACCCACAATCAAAAAAGTGCCTAACTATGGAATGGGGGATCCACATATGCTCTATAAAATATCATGTCCATACTTTATAAAAGTACATGTCTACTATGTATTGTTCGTTTGTCGCAAAACTTTTAAATAACTCACCCAACTAGATTGTACAAACTTTCTCGTTTAATAAAATTCCGCAATATCAATATGTAATATTAATAATTAAGTATTGAAAATAATGTTTTTAGATATGTTATATAGTTGATGGCGATTTCCATGCCTAAAAAATGGAAATGTTGAACCCGCTATCCCTTGATTCCATATGTCAATTTGTATATCATGGAGCTCCGAGTGCTATTTGGAGGACATGGAACAATGAAAATGCAATGTTGAGCCAGCCAACCCACAGGTCTGCTTGTCAATTTACAAATTCTTCCACATAAAAGTTGATGGTCGATATGTCATTGAGATGCAATATGACCATCGTTCAATGTTCATCCAAGTGCAATGTTCATCCAGCCAACCCCAGAGTCCCCGATCAAAAAAAGTGGCTAAATATGGAATTAATATGGGATCGCTATGGAAGAATAAAAATGCAATGTCCAGCGAAGAAGCCTGCAAGTCCTCCTGTCAATTTGTATATCGTGGAAGTATGGGTGGTATTTGTAGAACACGAAACAATAGAGACTCTATTTTTAGCCCGCCAGTTGCGAACCCACGATCCAAAAAGTGCCCAAGTATGGAATGAGGGATCCGCATATGCTCTGTAAAATCTCATGTCCATACTTTATATAGAGACTCGTGTCCACAAGTTCGCCTGTCAATTTGTATATCGCGGAAGTGTAGTATCTATTTGTAGAACAATAGATACTTAATTTTCATCCCGTCAGGCTGCAAATCTATGATCCAAAAAGTGCCTGAGTATGGAATGAGAGATCCACATATGTTCTAGAACAATAAAAATGCAATGTTCAGCCAAGCAGCCCGTAGGTCCTCCTGTCAATTTGTATATCATGGAATTGTGGGTTCTATTTGTCGAGTGCGGAAGAATAAAGGCCCAATTTTTTTCCCGCTAGAACAAGAGCCCCCGATCCAAAAAACTAGCTAAATATGGAATTAATACGGAATCGCTATAGGACAATAAAAGTGCAACGTTCAACCAACCAACCTGTAAATTCGTCTGTCTATTTGTATATCGCAGAAGTGTGTGTGCTATTTGTAGGACATAGAACAATAGAGGCTCAATTTTCAGCCCACCAGGCCAAGAAACCACAATCGAAAAAGTACCCAAGTATGGAATGAGGGATCTGCATATGCTTTATAAAATCTCATGTTGATAGCGATTGCCATCCCTAAACAATGGCAATCTTGAACTCGCCAACCCCCGATTCCATCTGTCAATCTGTATATCGAGGAACTCTAAGTGCTATTTGGAGGACAGGGAACAATGAAAGTGCAATGTTGAGCCAGGCAGCCCGCAGGTCCGCTTGTCAATTTACAAATTTGGTGACATACAAATTGATGTCGGATATATTCTTGAGATGCAATATGACCATCGACCCTTCACATCTCTCGGGTATATCTTCTGTCATTTTTCTTTTGTAACCCACCCGACCACTTTCCATACTTTGGTATTTGTTGGAATCAGTTTTTCCATCACCGCTGCCTTTGTACTTGTTTCCAGATATGCAATAATTAAGCTTTAATGCTAGTATACATCCAACAGGAACCGTTAAGATTGTCATTAATGTCCGGAAATCTGAAGAAGATTTGCCATTACTACGAATTAAACTAAGATTTTCACACAAGTATGTTATCCTTTCCAAGTATTCATTTCAAAGGCGATGCAATATTTTTTTGTAGTGTGCCGGCGGGTTGGTGCTTCTACGAAATTTCTAATTCTTAATCTATTTTCGCCGTCACCGCCATCTTTGCAGTTTTTTCTAATTGTGCAATTAGTGAGATGTGACGGTGACAACTCATTCTGCACGAACCCTGGACACTGTCATTGATCAATGAAAGGCTCGAGGAGATATTCCATTGATACACATTAAACCATAATTTGCAGAGGGTTATATTATCCCTCCTCGATTTTCATTTCAAACATCGTCTCGAGAAAACGAAAATTATTAATAACTTCTGGCAGCAGTTCTCTCCATGCACAGTAAACACATTGGGGCATAATGGCCATAGGTTCCAGTATTCCAGGGCATATTCTTACTAGTCATCTCCCTCCGCCCAGGACAAAACAAGGAGATGGTCCCTTGGTACACTGAGAGATATATTTCAAGCCAAAAAATTTCATGGCAACCCTGACTGCTCAAAGAACCTACCCACTTGCAATCATGGTTGTCACAGAAGTTGATGCCATGAATTTTGAGTCGGAAGAAGATGATGTGATGGACGATGATACAACAATGGATGATGGCAATGCAGAGAATCTTCCCACTCCTGCACCCAAATTGAAATCAACCATAATGAACGGAACTTCCCGGCTCGGTGATGGCGGTGATGACAACACCAAAAGGAGTTTTAGAAAAGAAACTGACAGTGAACACAAAAGTCAATTTGCAGCGTGAAAGTAGGAATTCTAGAGTTCCAAATTAATCCGTTCTGGGCAGAAGAGTTTCAATGTAAAGCAATGATATGTTGACGCTACCAGAGATATATTTCAAGCCAAAAAATTATTGATTAACATCTTCGAGAATTAGGTCCAAAAATCTCTTTATTGCAAGGCATTTTCTTACTAGTCATCTCCTTCTGCCCATAATGGACTAATTTGGGCCTCTGGAATTGCACATGCAAGCTGTGCTACTGAATTTTTTTGGACTATGCTGAGGCGGTTTCAGCTAAGGGCTATCTCACTTGCCCTGCAACCATTTTTGTCTTCTTCTTCAGGGGAAGCTTGTGGAAAATATCAATTTCATCACAGGATAATTCATCGAGGAGAAAACTACAAAGATATTGCATACTGCGGATCCCGTGCCTGTGTTTGTCGCAGATACCTTGATTGTTTGGGCCTGGGGAACTGGGTCCAATTTCTAAGGATAGATGTACAATACTTGATGTTTTTTTTATTTTTTTAAATGGATTTGCTATTAAAAAATATTTTCCTTCGACTCTTCGTTGCTACCTCTTTTTTGGGTTTAACGCATGTTCTAATTGGCATGGTTCGATGCTCTCTTACTTCTTCAATATTGTGTTTACTTAGCTTATCTTTTCTAATATGGAACATGTAACAATTATATGCCAATGTACTGTGTGAATCCACCAACTTTTTATGCAAACAAAATATGGATTACATAGTTTCAAACCAACGTTCAATTCTATTCATAATGCAGATAGAACATAGCAATACCAATGTACAATGTTGCAGCAAAATCATTATTTTTGTTTCTAGACATGCAATTATTAAGTTTTAATGCTAACAACCCATAATGAAAGAAGTTTAATACTTGAGTTAATATGTTGCACTCATGGAAGACTGTATCAAGAACACAGTTACACTCACACGTTCCAATAAAATCTAATCTTCAACAAAGTATTTGCTGACAATTAGTAGAAAATGAAGTTTAGTAGTTAAATTAATATGTTACAGTCATGGAAGAATGTATCAAGAACATAGTTATATGCGCATGTTGCAATAAAATCTAATCTTCAACAATGCATTTGCTGACAATTAGTAGAACATCATGGTTTTGCAACAATGGGGCTTCTTTGAAACTAATTTGTGCTTACGGAAACTGCCTTCCGCATTTTTGTTTTCCCACTCTTTTATTCCCTCTAGTTTCTCTTCCTGATTACTTAATTGTTTTTCTCCCGAAAATGCCTTGCTCCACAGCTTCACGGATTCACGCATTTCCAATGAAAGCTTCCCCTTTCCTTAAATTGAACCTCGATTGTTCCCTATCCCACAACTGGCACACAGTTCCGCGATATACAAATTGACAGACGGACTTCCGCGTTGGTCGGGTCAACATTGCTCAGCGCGTGGGAGGTCTTGAGGGTTCACAGCTACACTCGTGCTCTTTTATCGCGACACTTTTCAAACTCTTCCCCATTGCATACCCATAAACTTATCCAACCGCAAATTCCAACTAGGGGGTCTCTACATTGGACTTTTGTTGTTCCATGGTCTGCGAACACCACCGTCACTTCTGTGATATACAAATTTTCAACTATTCTTAGATCCTACCCTCTTCTATATTACGGTCCACCTATCATGCCCTCTTTCATGCAACACATTTTTTCACTGAAAACTTCCGAGAAATACAATTTAACCGTCGGGTCCTCATAAATTTAGTGGAACTATTGTCACCCCATTTTCAAGCTCATTTGTCCACTTTCCATACTTCACCATTTGTTCAAATTTATTTAGTGGATCGTCGATTTGGTGGGTTGAACAAATATTTAGTTTGTAGTCGTTGTTTCTTGTGCCTGCGCCCCTTTGCAATTAGAAGTTGGAAATTATATATAAGATCTTATTGCTACACATGCAATTAGAAAATTCCCTATTCCATACTTAGCAACTTTGCTGGAATTTCGAAAATATACAAACCGACCACTGAACTGTCCCATCATGATCTCTTCTGTTTTACACATTTTTCACTCAAAAATTCTGAAACATGAAATTTGACTGTACAACACTTGGTTGTCCTAACCGTCCCTGTAACCCTTTTTTGAATCCCGTCCGACCGCTTTTTAGAACTTTCCATTCTTTCCTTGCTCTCTGCCATCTCCGTCACCTTCTCACTTGTCTATAATAAAAGAAAACAATATATAGATATATAGATATCTTGTTTCTAAATATGGAATTACTGGCATTTAATTCTAATAGGTCATCATGCAAAAACTGTATAGATTTTCATTGATGGGCGAAAGGCTCGAGAACATCTCGTATTGATGCGCATTAAACCAAAATTTGTGGCAGCGTTATATTATCCCTTCCCATTATTCATTTCAAAATCATGAAATCCCAATCACAAGGCGTGGCCTTCACATGTTCACGAAACCTCCATTCCCTAATTGCTCTTCATCGTACCCGCCACCTTCACATTTATAAATATGCAATAAATAAACTTTACTGCTAACAGTTTATCATGCACCACCAATGCAAATTGTCATTAATCAACGAAAGGCTCGAGGAGATTTCATGTTCATAAGCATTTAACCAAGATTTACCAAAAAGTTACATTATCGGCTAAATGTTCATTTAAACCATCATCTGCAACAAAGAAACCTTCTCATAAACCTATGGCATCATCTCGACAACAGTTTTGTGGAGATACAGTGAACATCTTTGGGCGCGAGGACCAGAACTTCCATTGGTCCAGGGCATTTTCTTATTACTCAACCTCTGCCATAGAGAACCAAGTAATTTGGACCTCCGGGATTGCTCATGCAGGTTGTGTCCCTGAGGATTTTGACTGTAAGGACCTGGTCTCTTGATGCAGTGATAAATTTATTGCAGAGAAAAGAATTATTCCACTGCAGGACCGCTCTTCTATTTCTTTGTCGCCTCGAGTCTTCCGCCAGATGCTGAAATTACCGGAGCCAACATTGGCGTTCGGAGGAGAAGATTGCAAATAGTTCCTAGCAAAGAATAATAATGGATTGGACCTCTTGCCCCTTGTTTTGGAAAACCCAAATCTAGTTCTTGAAGATATTACAAGCATCCAGGTTAGTTCATTTAGAAATCTATTTCACGAAATTGCCTGACTGTTTACAAGAATAATGGGATAGGAGTCCACAACTACCGTTTCCGGCATGGCTCTTTATATTTTGTATTTCACAGTCAACGAACAAACCATTTTTGATTGGGCCAAGTTAATTTCCTATGAAATCTCTTCCCAATTGTCAAGCTACAAAAGAGAAAAGAAATTTTATATGTCATCCTATTTAGTTTTTGCAATAGCACATTCCTGTCAGTTTCTGCAACTGTCTCTGTCCAATAATGTCAACTGTGAATTCCACCCAGTAACATTCTGGTACCAAGCCTTATGGAAGCACAAGGCTTCCCACTATTTTTATGAGGTTTTTAATGGATTCCTGACTATTTTCAAGGTTTTGTTGTTAGGAGAAGATGTTCCCCGCATATTTGAACATGCAACTAGTTTTTTGGACAAGAAGGGGGCACTCAAACATTTGGATAATTACACTGTCGTAATAATTTTTGGCTCCACGTAACAACCTACTCTCCTTCCATGTCACATTACAGACATAATGTTTGTTGCAAAAGTAGCACGTCAATACAACTATTGGTTCCATCTGTTCCAAAGGAAGAAAAAAAAATAGTTCATTTCTCTGCCTTGGAAAATAGGGGAGGTCGTGTTGAAAAACGTCAACAAAATTGATGATTTCGCAGCACATTCTAGCATCTGCAACTTGAGATATGCTAAAGACATGAGAGGATTCGACCACTATGATATTTTTAGACAAAATTTACAAACACTTGGCCTCGATGATTGTTTTGTAAATAAACACTTGCCCAAAAACAGAGACAGTGACGACAACGTTCTTGCCTCTGATGTCGACCAGATAGAGACAGTGAAAAGATGCATTAAATTGTACACACAATAGAGGAAAGGCCCTAGTGACAAGAGTGTTCAATCCACAAATACCACTCCAAAAAGTACGACATATCGGAGCACCGCTCCAACGGACCATCATAACAACAAAGAAACCTAGAGTTCTTCAAACGGAGGAGGAGATAATGACCCTCCTCACTCTAAAATTGATAGTTCTCACAAGCTTCTAGTAGAGAATAAGAGAAAAAAATGTGGTGTAGGTGGAAGACCCAAAAATTCAGAGTGAGAACATTGAACTTGACACTGATCTGGATACCATGATCCACTTCCTTGATCAACCCGAAGACACCATCCACCATAGCCATCTAATGGACATATCCGTTTCCAAAAATTTTGAAAAAGATGAATCCTTCATGTTCTAGAGCGTTGTTTTTTATAGTTGGAACAAAAAAATGATAATTCAGAAAAAAATGTTAAAAACAAGAAAGGAAAATCTCGTTCAAAAGTTGACATTCCCAACATGCGGTCATCCCAAATCTGTCAACTTCACACTGCGACTGGAGAAGCACTTCATGATTTGATTGGAGGCATCGAGATCGAGAATGCCAGACTGAATGATGGAATCAAGGAATTGGAAGACGCTTTCATTCCTATGCCATTGTTTATCGATCCTTTGGCAATATCCATGCCTGACACCCCTGCACCCAATGTAAAATCATCCTCCACCCTGCTCGCATCCTGTAAAGGATATGTGGAGAACAATATCAAAAAAGGAGTGGAACTAGTTATCGAGGCATGGAAAATATCACAAACCGTCACTTCCCTTGGAACTAGGGCATATAGCTTGCTCGAGTTTTTGCAGGTCACATTAAAAGATGAAGAAAATTTCTTTAAAAAAATGGTCATCCCTTTTGGAAAGATTGTCAACAATATGATAGAAATGAAAAGAAGAGAAGAATATATTTCATCCAAAAACCGCATCAGCCAATTGAATGCATGTTGAAAAGAAAAAGTAAAGAACTTGCATCTCATTGTTCAGTCATGTGAACAAGACATATCGAAGAAAGATATATTATTCAAAAAACTATCAAATATAGACTTAGACGGGAAAACCTACGACTTCCAAGACCCCCACTTAATGGCAAACTCCTTTCCCTTAACCAGGAAAGGGTTCGATAAACATGTTTCTATGTTTAAGACCTTGTCTCTACAAAATTTTTACAACATCCTTCAATTTAATCAAGCTAACGTCCACGACTGGCTAGTCAAATATGCAATACGGAATGAAGAAATTCATCACTCTCTCTCTAATCTTTCTATCGACTTTCGGGAATTAGAAAATGATATTTTCAACATAAAAATTTGGAATGAGATCAACGTTGCCCCAATGAGAAGCTACATTGAAGAATGGCTGGAAAGGTTATTGAAACAAGCCACCGACGAAAGGCAACATGCAGTTGTCAGCATTCCAGTAGCTGTGGAGGACATCCTTGAAACTGCAGTCGTCGGCGACATCAATGAAACAAAATCCACAAGCAAATAGCCAAAGGAATCATATGTAACCTCACTGTAAGTTTACTCATCACATCCTTCTTTGTTTATCAACCCAGTTATTTCAGTTTCTTAAATACAGATGTATAGGCAAACACTTATACCTTTCCATTTATTTTCTTTTGCAGCTATTGCACTCTATATTCTTTCCACAATCCTGTTTCTTGTACATATTTCTCTAATGGTCCACGGGAGCCCCAATCCCAGTCTACATGAAAAACGCATTGAAATTCTGGTTTATATGTAACAAACTTTATTTTTTTTGTATATTTCAAAATTTCCAGTAGTATGTAACAAACATTTATTTTTTGACAGATTTCAAATAAAAATGCATTTAAATTTTTAATCTTTCACCATTCTGTATGACAAATGCATTCAATTTTTAAACTTTTATTCTTATTCTTCTTTTTATATATATTTCAAAATAAATGGTGCTCAACAATGCAACCGTCATTTATTTATACCCCATGTTCACAAATGCATTTAAATTTTTATATTTCTTATCTCTTATTAATTTTATCTCATCATATATTTTTATCTTTCACCAGTCCATATGGAAAATGCATTTAAATTTACAAATTTATTCTTCCACTGTAAACATTTTTTTTACTTTGTTATATACTTTCAAAAAAATTAGGTTTGTTATATACTTTCGATCTACTACGACGACCTAGAGACACAAGGCTCTAACCTTGACCTCTCCCCGTACTTGAAGAGTGAGAGTGTATAGCAAACAACAAATTTTATTTTTTATACATAAAATAACAGATTTTTCTAAGTTTTCATTGGTTGATAAATTTAGAGTTTTATTGGAACCTTCGCTTAAATAGATAATATATATATATTAATTTGAAAGTTAATATTTTCTACCGCTGTATCTTCCTGCGCTTACATGTGCCATGTTTGATCAACTTTAAGCCTATCAAAGTCTCTGTAAAGGATGTAAGCGATTATGCTTTCAGGTGGTGGCGTGGCGTGTGAGCATCAAATTCTCTGTAAAGGAAACTTCGATGGGGTTGGGCGGATGTAAGTAAACCGAGCATTAAACATGCGGTGTTGGTAAGTAAACATTGAATCTCAATCTGAATCTGAAGCATCCTCCTTTTCCCTTAAACCCAGTCGGTAAAGCGATGATTCCGCCTTGATTCTAGACAGACAGTAACCTGTTAACTACTTAAATGGGAGAGGTTCTTGTTGTACATGGATCACATGGATCGATCTTTTCACCAAACAATACCTACCACGATTGAATGTCGCAGTTGCCTCGATTGACTACAGAGACCAGATATTTGATTCCATTGTGATTGACCATTTAATTTCCACCCATTTCAAAATACAATCAGACGAGAACATAGAGTCTTTCCAGGCGGTGATAAAAATCTATTCAAAATCCCTACTCTGCCCAAAAAAATTTTTATAGCAGAGTTGCAGTGGCCCACAAGCTATAAGTTTCCGGTGTTTTGGTATTTTGGATCCATCATATATCATGATGTGCTGTATTACCGTACTGTGGAGTGCAATAGAGATAAGATTGTATGGAATTTTTTTTTATATGTTTAATTTTCGAAATTTAGGTAGAAATTGTTGAATATATAGATTTGAATGGTCAAGTTTGTATAATATGAGTGTTTTGGGGTTTTTCAATAGGCTTAATCTTTTTATGCATTCATAAATGCAATTTAAACAACTAAAAATTATGTTTTGGCTCAAATTTATGAAAAAATATCAAAACATAGAAAGTTTAGACAAGACTATTAACTTTTTTTTTCTCTAAGTAGGAAAACCTATTACAACTCAGAATGTCAGTCATCACTCAGTGCTATGGGATAATGCAAGTTGATTCATCACCATTATTCAAGTACAACCAGGCTACCTAAAATATCCAATTGATGGTCAGTAAGAGGGCAAACTTTCACTCCTGCCTAGATTTAAGTCCCAACTACCATTCAACAAGCCTTTCTTTGTATACTTACTATTGTTTTTCATGTTTGGTCTTTATTTTTAGGTGTGTAGATCATGGTTTGATAATTCTATTTTAGATCCAAGTTGTCGTGCATTTATAATGTACCTGAAAAATGATGCCTAATAGTTACATCCTCGTCTCTTCTTTAAGTCTATCGATGGTATGTCCAGCTAATTTGGAATCGACAAATCTTGCTTTTCAGAATTAGGTTATCCTTGTGGATTTCTTTAAGGTTTCCATTTAAAAAACTGCATTTTTCTCATATATATATGAATTCTTATTTAGAGCTTCGAATAAGGGCAATGAGTCCTTAAAAGCAATGGTCAAACTCACTCACGGAGAGTTTGGTCTCTCCCTTGGAAAAAATCTTTCACACAACCAGAATGTTAAAAGAAGATGGGCTTTCTCCAAATTGTAGCCCATATTAAAACAACGTCCGCTCTTTCAAAATTTTAATTCTTATATTGCAATGACTCTAACTAGACCCACCTTTAGAATTAAAAGACACCTAACATTGAAAAGAAGCTATCCACCGCTACAAGTACAGAGATTTTCCACAGAGAATTCATTCTCATCCATGCCAATGCAACTTTTGGCACGATATATGAATAGTGCAAGAGCCAATTTTTGCAGCTTGTTTTGTTTGTTATAGACCCAGTTGATATTGTTGAGAAGTTAATGAATGTGCCTGACCATGAAATGAATGAATTATATGGGAATGAGGCGAAGCTTTGTGCAACCAGTTTTGTGCATGAAACGAACGCAGTCTAATTAATTCTCTTTTACCCTTTTCTCTTTTATTTCATTCTACATGTTCCCTCTTTAACCTTCAATTTCATTCCATGTGCCTTCTCGCATGCTAACTCCACCCAACGACCTTTCTTGCATATATATCCACCAATTTAATGTTTCCACATCCAAATGCTTTCTGAGTTTGAGGTCGTTCATGGATATGCATGGTACATGGATACTTTTCTTCTCACCTTTCAACAAGCCTGCTAAAAAGCGGATAAATATAAAAACGTTTTAAAAAAGGTGAAAAGATTAAACCTTTATATAAGTAATTTTTTAAAAAGATGAAAAGATTAAACCTTCTTTAAAAAGGTGAAAAGATTAAACCTTTATAAAATTGTTGATTTAGTTTCACCTTTATATAAGTGTTGACTTTAGTTTCATTGAAAATTTATTCTTAAATCAATATCATAAAGGTAATGGTAAACATATATTTAACGATGTTTTTGTTTGGTGATATTCCTTTATAACTTGTGAATTTTGTGTTTAGCTATGTTCACCGAAAAAATTCCACATTTTTTAAGCTGGAAGATTTTCTTCCCAATAGCCTACACAAACTGCATAAGAGTACCTCATTCATAACTTTTTCGGTGGGTGTTATATATAGTAGAGAGAATGAAAAATGGGAGGGGTGACTAGGTTTTTCTAGGCCACAGACCCCTTTCTTTCACACTTCTCTTCTGAAGCTCGCGCATGGTTTCACCTTGTGTACTCCTTCACCCTTAAGAATTTACATCTCGACGCTTTCTCCCTCTTGTTGTGCCTTCCCTTCATGGTTTTTTCCTGCAGGGAGAGTATCTATCTTCATGGGCGGACCAGGATTTTCTCTGGATGGAGGTCGTGCGGTTATCTCCCATGGTGATTTAGTTTTCTCTCTCTAGATCCCTTGCTCGCACATACTGTGCATCTTTCCTGGATCAATTCCTTTCGGTGGAGACGATTTGTATCTTGAATGCGGATCCTTTTTGGCTTAGGGATGCGTTTATGCTTGTGGAAGCATCTGTGGGGGTGCCTCCTGGTATTTTTCGTCATCAGATCTGGATTTTTGCATCGAGAGTCTTCTATTGTTTCTCGTGGCAGTTCGAGCCTCGAGGGTGCACAAATTTGGTGTTTGTGCTTGGCACCTCCTCTTTTCTCTTCCCCTGGTTTGTGGTTCCTCTCTCTGGTTTCTTTGGTTTGTCCAGGGTTTGATGTATGCTCAGATCTGACTCCTATTGGTAGTTGTGGATTTTAGTTTGCTCATATATGGTGGGGCTTGTGCCAGAGCTTTGAGGTCCTATCTTTGGGCGTGCGATGTTGTGACGGACACTTTGAGGTCCTATCTTTGGGTGTGTGATGTTGTGAAAGACACTTTGAGGTCCTAGGAGAGGGCGTGCAACTTTTGGTAGAGGTCTCCACCGATATTGCTGATATCTAGTTCTGATCATGTGAGGATTTCATACCTTTCTGACCTGGTCCATCCGACCACCATAGTTTTGTTGGGATTTCATTTTCAGGGTTACTTCTGAGACAAGATCTCCTGTCCTAGTTTTTTCTAACCTATTTGGAGTCTCTTCCCAGTCTTTGTATCTATTCTTTCTTTATGGCTTGCCAACCAATTTTTTTGTCCCTATGGGATCTTTCTACCCATTTTTGGGTCATGCTTAAGGCACCTACATAATGTAGTTTTCTTCTCTTCGGATGAATAGAATTACGCTTTTTTCTGTGGAAAAAAACAGAGAGAACATCGATTGAACATATCTTGTCAAAAACCTCTTCCTGTGCATCATTTACACAACAAAACCATGCTTATTCTTTTACTCCATTTCTCAAATCTCCATAATGGAGTAGAACAAGCAGAAAGGACAAACAAATATGTAGGTGCATAGCTATAGAACAACTTAAGAATAGGAGAGAGGGGGGCTAGAAAGAGATCCAACGGAGTTCTTGAGAGGATTGATATTTCACATAAGACATTTCAGAGTAATACTTTTACATAGAAACTTTCCATTTAGGACAATTTATTGGTCATCAAACTAATGTAAGATAAGATTTTCCTCATAACCTCTTGTGAACAAAAAAAACTTTTGGGGAAAAGTGCTTCTTTATGTGATATTTTTTCCAAACTAATTATGGAAAGATGAAAAATGGATTATTATTATATAATTATTTTATTTTATTTTATGTAGAATTTTATTGTAAATAGAATTTAAAATAAATTAATAAATTGTTTTTTAATTTAATAAAATTAATTGTGTAATAATTGTAATTACATTTAATGGATAGAATTTTATTGATAAAAAAATTTATTTTAAAAATTACAAATTTTAATTATAAAAATTACAAATTTTAACTCATTTCAAAACACTCTTTTCACAATTCTTAAAATATAATGTATCCTAACCAATTTAAAAATAAACAAAATAATAAATTCAGTAAAATTTTATCTAACTTAAAAAAAAAAA
>JZKD02S0555228.1:619251-639289 GCA_000966675.3 Picea glauca | reverse complement strand
ATCCTTATTGCCTTCTACAAAGTGTCACAAATATTTTTCCAATTCCTCTTGATTGCTGACTTCTTTTTGTCTTTACTTCTTCTAGGTTTCTTCAGGATTGATTCTGATTTCGGCTTATCTTGCAGCTGTTACTTATGTAATAGCTTCCACTTGAATTGTTACCGATGGTTGTTGATGTACTTCATCCTTTCATGTGTCTTGTCTGACTTGTAGTCACAGTGATAGAAATACTTATCTTGTTGTTCTTCCATAGGTATAGTTTCTCTTGGAACATACTATCTTCTAAGAAATAGATATGCAAGATATGTACAGAAAACATGGTATGTACAAAAACTATGAAGAATATTGTTACCTTGTCTTAGAATAAGAAGTTTGTTTCATCTTGCTTAGTCTTCTTTGAAGGTTCCTTTTCTTCGACAATTGATGCTTTGTGTGTCTCCTTACTTTTTCTTTAGCTCGGGACAATGATTCTTGTAGTGACCATACTTTCGACAGTTGAAGCATTGTATTTCTAACATATCTTTCTCTTGATTTGGATTCTTCCTTGAACCAAACTTCCTTTTGTTCCTAAAATTCTTGAATCTTTTTGTGAAGGCTTGATCATCGTATTTATTTTGAGGTTTCTCTTTTGAAATAATCCTTGATTCTTCTTGTGCACAACAAGTCCAAAGTTCTTTAAATGTAGGATACTCCTTCCTTGTATTCATGCTTGCGGAAAATGCATCCCATGTCTTGGGAAGACTGTTGAGTACTATATTTACCAGTTCCTTCTCTGAAATGATTTCTTCAAATATATTGTAGTTGATCTCTTAACTGAGAGATTCTCACAAGGTATGATGTTATGTTGTCATCATCATTCATCTTCATGTCATAGAGCTCATTATTCAGACTCATTACTTGTCCAATGTTTCTAACTGAGAAGAGGTTTGTTAGGGCATCATACATCTTCTTAGATGAGTAAATATGGGAGATGTAGGGTATCAAGTGGTATTTTATAGAATCCACTATGATACTCATGGCATTGATGTCATTGTCTTTGAACTTCTCCAAAACTGCAACATTTTGAGGTTCCTTCTCTTTTCTTTCTTCAAACTATGGTTCCACAATCTTTCCTTTCACGATGTCCAACACTTTATTCTGGTCAAGGATGAGGTCAATCCTTGTCTTCCACACTCTGAAGTTAGAAGCCCCTTCTAAATTGTTTTCCAACTTCATAGAGTAAGTCATGTTTTCTTTGAATTGGTCAACCTTAGATTTGAAAAAAAACTCAAACTTGATGTCTTATCTTGCTGAGAGTACCAGGAGATGCGCTACGCTAGGGTGCACTAGTATATCTATAAATTAGGTCAATCCCTTCACTTAAGGTGCCTTAATGAGAGGGTTAGGGTTTCTAAAACTGTACCTTCTAGTAACCCTAGCGACAGTACTTTAGTAACTACTCCTACTAGAAACCATAGCGACAGTTCTTCAACAAGCTTAGTATCCTTATGGCTATACTCCCTTCCAGTGGTTAGACTGAATGAAGGAGGTGTGGGCCCATAATCTATTAGAAAGTAATGGATGTCCTCATTTAACCATAGACAATATCACTATTGTCACCTAACCATAGGCTGAAGCCACCCCTGAGCACCTTAACCTTGACGAAGATTCATTTCAAAAGCACACCCTAGGCTAGATAGCCAAACAATATAGCACACCTCTCTCCAAGGATAGCACAGCAATCAAGAATAAAAAAAGATGATCAGAAAGTCCAAACCCAGAGAAGACCGAGACTATTGACTGGCGGTAGCAACTTCTCCAAAACTTGCGAACAAAACTGCCCAACTGTAGTGTGCACAAGTGTACTACTACAATAATGAGAATGCTTGCTAGAATGAAGACTGGCCTCCTGTATTTATACTAAATCTGGTAGACTGCATGGGCCGACTTCTCATTCTGGGTGTCAATTTACTTAGTATATAATATTTCCTTTAGCCAACTTCTTCTCTTGGAGGCTAATAACCTAATATAAGTTATCCTCTTGAGTCGACTTGTCTTCTAGGGTTATTAGCCAACTAATTAGGGTTTCTTCTTGATTCCCAGAATATTCTATTCTCATCAGGTTTACACTTGGAGGTAAATATATCCTACAGCTACCATAATATCAACACCCTTCACCCACATCTGTGAATCAAAGAGGCACTCCCCAACTTAAGGATCTATCAGTTCTTCTGGTTGAATTGTTTTGGTTGCTACAATAGTAGTAGGGTCTATGTCGATGAGCTATCTTCTACCAAGATTTTCTTAATCAGATTTTGAATCAAGGTTCAACTCCTTTTCTTTGACCTTAGACACCAATGACTATTTTGAGTGACAATCATCAGTGTTGTGCCAGGGGATTTTGTGGAATTCACACCACTTTCCAGTGTCCTTCTTCATCTTTATATTACCATTCTTTTCTTGTGTCTTGGATGAGTTTTCAGGAGGCTATTTGTTAGGGTCTTCTTTATCATACTTTGGTTGTTGAGGATTTGTAGACCTAAACTCTTGTTTGTTCTAGTGCCTAAATTTATATTCTATTTTTACAGCATATCGATAGGCAGCTCCCAGTGATGAGATGTGCAGGAAATCCATTTTGGTTTGGATGTACCTATGTAGAGCCCCACTGTATTTTAGAACTAGATGATGCTTAGAGTCTTTGATACCCATCTTGGTGCACAAGGTGTAATGTCCCCAAGGCCGAGCCCTATTGTAAATTATGTCTATGAAGTATAAAGCTTGCATTATGAATTGTAATTATGTTTTATAGGCTGGTGAGCCAAGATTATATAAGCTTGTGGGATTATGTGTTATTAGGCCAGAGAGCCTAAGTGTTAAGGCCGAGAGCCTAGTTTTGCATATGTAAACATGCAGAACATTAATAAAAATATAAACACCACTACGTGCAGACCAACCACAATGAATGAGTGATGGGGGAATAAGCTTCCATAGAGTGGGTAAGGGATTGGGGGCTGGAAGGTTGGAAAGAGAGGCTAAATGTTGAGCCTAGGGGCTTAAGTCCTTGGGAATAATATTTTATACTATTCCAAAATCCATGTGAAATGTGATGTTTTATCCTAAGTTCTTTGGAAGGATGAGTGCCTTCCAAATGGGAAGGAATGAGCTTCATGGGTGACAAGTGTCAACCCAAGCGCATGCAGTTAAAAATGTTGAGTTGAGCCATGATGGGGGTTCCTCCTCCATTCTACCATCAATTGTCTGAACGGAAAATCCCATATGAGCTCTACAAGAATACCCTCACACAACTCAGGGAAAACCAAAAAGGCCTGTGTTGATTTCTAGAGGAGTCGGTACACCCTCTGTCAAAACCGTCGAGTCTGGGTTCGACCTCCCATTCTCCATCCTCCATCTGAACTCGCGGGTGTCCAGGATCAACCTTTGTTTCGGTGTTTGTTCTAGGAAATCCTTACCTAAACCATTAAGTCTCTGCGTGGGATCTCTGTACACCCTCACACATCCCCGAAACCTGAGTCGTGAGTCTGTCCTGTATTGTTGGTTGGGGAAAACCGAATGTTCTGTAATTACTGAGCCTTGTTATGCTGTAGCATTTGTCTGTCATCAGTTTTGGGAAGCCCGTGTCTGTGTTTCTAGTGGATTGTTGTGGTCATGTAGTGCTTGACTGCGTGTGGCTTGCAGACCATTGTATGTTCGTGTGGAGCCTCATGGTTGCCCGACTGTGTTGGAAATCGAGTTGAAGGAAATAGGTTGTCTGGCCTGTGTGTAACACTCTCTCCAAGTGAGGGAGGTGGTTGCGGTTGAAGAGGCAGTCTCTTAAGCCTATGAGAAGCTATTTCCAGGTGAAGGAGTCTTCTAGGAAGTGGTATTCTTCCAGGGAGAGTCCAACACCATCTACAGAGCTCTAAGACTTCTTGAGGCGGCCTATTTCTAAGACCCAGAGAGGGAGGTGAAGCACTGATGGACTGTTCTTGTGAAGGTGTATACTCCTGGGTGGAACATGCATGTGGGGAATGAGATTCCATGATTAGTGGGTGTAAGAAGGAATCTTGGGAAGAATCCTTCTGGTTATTCTATGCATTTTTCCCTGTAACCTCAACCTAGACTAGGACTCCTTGCCTTGGGTAGAGCTTAGTCCTAGCTCGGGGGTGACCCACTACTGAGCATGATGAGAAGCGTGGTCTAAGGCTGGGAGGTTCATGGAAGGCCTGCACGTAGTTGGTGGAATTACCATGGTTTCAAAGATAAGTATCAACTTATGCTTAATATTATGTTTTGCATGCCTGTTATGCTTATATGTATCATGTATTCTGTTGTGCATATGAATTATGGTTAATGCCATGGATTATTTATGTTAGCAGTAATCTTGTGCTTACTCTAAATTAAATGTGTTTAATATGACTTAAATGCATGTTATTAATTAAGTATGATAATGATGTTGTTTCGCATAGTAGTGTTTGCCCGACCAGTGGGGATGACGGTCGGGGACGTTACAGTTTGGTATCAGAGCCTAGTTTCAATGCTGAGCCTGGATGGGCCGGATAAGTGGTCTTTGGACTGAGGTTTTGAGAATAAATTGTGTCTAGAGGAATAATTTCATACCTCAGAATGTTTATGAGTGTCAACAGACTACTTGACCATGTTACAAAGCTTAGGAGGTGTAGCGGTATTATAAAACTATAGCCGGTGTGGTATATGGCTACAGGGAGAGAGAGAAATCCACACCAGAAGTGTTGGAGCCATAGAATCTGTTCGGGAGGAAAGGAGAACCCTCACAACCATCAAATCTAGAGAACGTGCACAAGGTTTAAAACCCTTTGGAGTTGCACAGGAGTGTGGAAATCGCGATACACAAAATTCCGATGGGAAGTTAAACCGTCAGATATCAAGTTGGACACGTGTTAACCGATGGAAGAACCAAAGGAGGGATGTGTGGCAGTCGGGCAGCATTTCGCTGACTCTTAATTGGGAGTGGTCAAAGGGAAAGACTACACCAACTCACGATACGCGAAATAACAATGTGATCGTGGTCATTGACTCAGGAGTGGTCTAGCCTGTCGATCGTCTAGAGGGAGATTTTGGCATTTCGGGAGTCGGGGGTTTGAAGGAATGAACCTTACAGTGTGCAAGTCATGAAATCCTGAACTCTTCGAAGAGGAAATCAAGCCGTCCATTGTAGAGGACATGTGGCGAGAGCTAAACATTTCGCTGACTCGTAGAGCAAGAAGGTCAAAGAACATATTGTTCAAGCTCGCGATGTGCGAAGTCGCGATTTGATTGGAGCTATCCATCAAGGAGGGCACATCCATTAGGTGGGGACCACATGGTTAACAGGTGGTGGACACATGTCGTCGGGGAAAGAGTCAACCCATTGTTGACTTATCGTGTTTCGATGTTTCGAAGGGTGAAGAAGTTTCACCTTGATCGCTAAGGTCATGAAACGCCAAGAGCCGAGGTCTCGTGCGATGGGTGGCAATGACACAACTCATAAGCAGATTCCACGTAACGTTGACCTTTCACATTTCGGGGATTTGCAAAGGAGGAGCACGAGGGCTCAACACTCCAACTCGTGAAGTCGCGAGTAGTGCTAGTGTTTAGCCTAGCCTACGGTTATATGTAGCAGGTGCTAGTGAGGAGGGAACCATACCCGTATCGCATTTTAGGTATCGACGTTTGGAGAAAGAGGATAAGGGAAGGGATGGTCTGCGCTAGGCCTCGTAGAAATTCATGGATTCTGTCCCTTGAATAAAAGATAAAAAAAAAAATTAGTTGTCATAGTTGGTGTGTGACAGAAAGCTCGAGTAGCACCTACAAGTCTAGAATTTGGTCATGACCTTTGGTTATGAGTGTAGGGGCTAAGAAAGAGGGAGCTATCACCTGAAAAATTACAGATCCGAGAAGAACTCGGAAAATTCATGGAATCAAAACGTTTTCTTATTCGCGTTGGTTTATGAATGTTGTAGTTTTATTAAGGGTTTAAGGCCTGACAAACTTCGATTGACTGTACATTGTGTGTGCAGAGTTCAACAAGTGTTAGGACATCCGCGAATCAACGCCGAGTATAGAAATGGAAGAGGTGCAGATCGCCTCCAATTCAAAGAACAAAAGAGAAGGAAGGGATGTCAACTTGGGATTCGAAGGATTGAACTCCTATGGGCACGGAAGAGAATTGGATAAGGAAGGGCATGTGATGAAAATCATTGAAAGATTGCAGAAATATGCCCAGGCTCACCGAGCCGATAGCCGAAAGCTCATGAGGGTCAGGGATCAACAGGGTGAATTCAACTTAAAGATGTTGAAGAGCCTAGAAAGAATAGAAAAGAAATTGGAAAAGGAGAGTGACTCAAGAAAAATAGGGAGTTGCAGGACCCCTGAGAGAAAAACAAGATCGAGGAGTGGTAGCAGAAATCGTCATCGTTCCCCAAAGCATTCCAGTAAGGAAGCACATAGTAGTTCAAGCCCATCCCCTACCAGAAAACACCGAAGATCTGGAGTGGATGAATTGAAAGGGGAGATGAATAAGATTAAGCCTCCTACATTTGATGGAGAACATAAGAAGGAGGAAGATGCCGAAACATGGTTGCTTGGCATGAGGAAATATTTCCAACTGCATAATTATTCCTCCCATGCAGAAGGAAGAATTATGATGTATCAACTAAAAGGAAAAGCATACATGTGGTGGGATCAGCTTGTGCAGGTGCAGCATGTTAGAGAGAAAGATATCACATGGAAGGAATTCAAGGGTATTTTGAGAGGAAATACTTGACTAAAAGATACTATGACAGAAAGATGAAGGAGTTCTTCAAACTCAAGCTGGGCAGCATGATCATTGATGAATACAAACGAAGGTTTTTGGAATTACTGAAGTATGTTCCATTCATCAAAGATGAGGTTGTCAAGATTCAGAGGTATCTAAGTGGACTTCCACCTCCCATTGGTGACAAGATTCAGTATGATGATCCTAAGACTATGGAAGAAACGATAAGAAGAGCGAAGTGCTTATTTGAACATCAAAGAGAAAAGCCTAGCTTTCGAAAGGCTTGGGTTGACCAGAATAACTTTAAGAAAGACAAAGGCAGAAGGGAAACAAACCTCCCTTTTTCAGAAATAGTCCTCAAGGACATCCATCGTTTAGAGAGCCGAGAATGGATGAAGTGGGAGAACAAAGGCTGAGACAGACACCCATTCAGTGTTGGAGTTGTAAAGAGAACCACAAGTATAAAGATTGTCCCCATAAAAATGGCAAAGCAAGAGCCATCCATAATGTTAAACAAGTTGAAACAGTGGAGAACATGGGAAGTAGAATGCCAAGGATCTATGTGGCCATGGACAACAAGCAAGCTGAATTTCAGTCACACATGATTGAAGTGGGAGGTATGATTAACAACCAACCATTTATTATTTTAATTGATTCAGGGGCTAGCCATAGTTATATAGACCCTAGAGTGGTGGAAAGTTTTCATTTATAAAGAAGAAAAAATTAAAAGTCTTGGTTAGTGTAGTTGGCTACAGGAACCAAGAGGAAAGTCACTGAGTTGGTTAAGTCATATCCAGTGGACATAAAGGGATTGAGCACAAAGGATGAATTGAATATTTTGCCTTTAGGCTCTTATGACTGTTTAATTGGGATGGACTGGTTGGACCAGCACCATGCCCTCCTGGACTGTCGTAACAAGGAATTTACATGCTTGGATGATGAGGGGAATTGGAAAACAGTCCAAGGAATTCCTAGAGCCGTGGTTGTTAGAGAAATCTCAACAATGCAGTTGAAGAAGTGCTACAGAAAAGGCTGTCAATTATTTGCAGCCCATGTGGGGGAAATGACTAAGGATAAGGTGTCAAGTATTGAGGATCATGAGGTACTTAAAGAGTTTGAAGATGTATTCCAGGAAGTACCCAGACTACCTCCGAAGAGAGATATCAATTTCTCTATAAATTTGATGCCTAGAGCAGCTCCAGTATCGAAAGCTCCTTATAGAATGAGTACGCCAAAGCTGAAAGAGTTGCAATTGCAGCTTGAAGAGCTTCTAAAGAAGGGGTGCATTCACCCAAGCGTGTCACCTTGGGGTGCCTCGATCCTGGTTGTGAAGAAGAAGGATGGGACATTGAGGCTGTGCATTGATTTCAGACAGTTGAACAAAGTAACTGTCAAGAACAAGTATCCTCTGCCGAGGATCGACGATCTTTTCGATCAGTTGAAAGGTGTGAAAATATTTTCGAAGATAGATGTCAGATCGAGATATCACCAGGTAAGAATAAAAGGTTAAGACATCAACAAGACCAACTTTAGAACAAGGTATGGTCATTACGAGTTCACAGTGGTACCGTTTGGGCTGTCAAATGCACCTGTTGTTTTTATGTGCTTGATGAATGGTGTATTCAGGGACTATCTAGACAAGTTTGGCATAGTCTTCCTCGATGACATTTTGGTGTATTACAAGTCAGAGGAAGAGCATGAACAACACCTGAGGATGGTGCTGTAAGTGTTGAGAGAACACCAGCTGTATGCCAACTTGAGCAAATGCCCATTTTATCAAAGGAATATCCATTACTTGGGGCACATTATTTCAGAAGAAGGGATTGTCGTGGATCCTGAGAAGGTTGAGGCCATCAGAGAATGGTCAGTGCCAAGGAATGTGGTGAAAGTTATATCCTTTATGGGTCTAGCAGGATATTACAGAAGGTTTATCGCAGGGTTCTCAAAGATAGCTCACCTTATCACTTCCTTTCAAAGGAAGGAGAAAAAGTTTCAGCGGACTGAAGAGTGTGAGAAAAGTTTCTAGTGATTGAAGCAACTATTAACCAACACTCCAATCTTGAGGATTGCAGATCCAGATGTGGATTTCATGGTGTGCATAGATGCGTGTAAAGAAGGGTTAGGAGGAGTTCTCAGTTAGAATGGATTTGTAATCTGTTATGAGTCCAAGAAGCTGAAAGAGCACGAAAAGAATTATGCCACTCATGATTTGGAGTTGGCAGCAATCGTTCACGCTCTATGGAAATGGAGACATTACCTCATGGGAAGGAGTTTTGAATTGAGAACAGACCACAATGGTCTGAAATATTTGTTTGATCAACCAACCTTAAATGCTAGACAAAGTAGGTGGCTGGAATTTCTGTGTGAGTACGACTTTGAGATCAAGCATATCAAAGGAAAGGATAATAAAGTGGTTGATGCACTCAGCAAGAGGGTGCATGAATTACGTGCATGTATCAGACTGATATTAAAAGCAGAATTCTAGAGGATGCAAATGTAGATCTGCAGTACAGAGAATTGGTAGCCAAGCTACAGCAGGGTAAGATGCCATAGAAGATGGAAATTTATAAATTGGAAATAGATGGAATACTGCTGTACAAGAACAGAATTTTTGTACCCAATGTCCAGTGCTTGAAACAGATGATTTTGCAGGAGATGCATAATATGACTTATGCAGGGCACCCTGGATATCAAAAAATAGTAGCAGCGGTCAAGAGCCATTACTTTTGGCCGGGTATGAAGAGAGAGATCGTTGAATACATCGCCAGATGTATAGAGTGCCAGAAAGTTAAAGGTGAGCATAGGCACCCAACAGGGTTGCTGCAACCTTTACCCATTTCTGAGTGGAAGTGGGAAGTAGTAACGATGGATTTTATTACAAGATTTCCTAGAATAGCCAAGTTGCATGATTCGATCATGGTGGTGGTGGACTAGCTTACAAAAGCTGCCCATTTTATTCCACTGAAAACTACTCACAAGGCAGCATATGTTGTTGATATTTTCCTAAAGGAAGTGGCACGATTGCACGGAATTCCTAAAATGATTGTGTCTGACAGAGACCCAAAATTCACCTTGAATTTTTGGAAAGGATTGTTCAAAGGATTCAGAACGAATCTGAACTTTAGTATAGCTTATCATCCTGAGTCTGATGGACAGACAGAGGGGGTGAACAGAGTAATAGAAGACATACTGAGAATGTATGTGATGGACAAACTATCAAGATGGGAAGACTACCTGCACTTGGTAGAATTCACCTACAACAATGGGTATCATGCATCGTTGAAGATGAGCCCATTTGAAGCAATTTATGGAAGAAAGTGAAATACTCCAGTGAGCTGGGATAATCCAGTTGATAGAGCAGTAGTTGGGCCATTGTTGCTTAAGGAAATGAAGGACCAAATGATAAAAATTAAGAAGAATTTGAAAGCTGCCCAGGACAGGCAGAAACATTATGCTGATAAGAAAAGAACCCACATAGAGTTCAAAGTGGGTGATCATGTTTTCCTGAAAATGAAATCTAACAGGAGTTCCCTGAAGCTAGGAAGTTGTGCCAAGTTGGTAGCTAGATTTTGTGGGCCATTTGAAATCCTGGAAAGGATTGGGCCAGTTGCATATATTCTTGAATTACCTGTATCTATGACTGTACATAATGTGTTTCATGTTTCATTGCTTAAGAAATATATACCAAATGCTAATCATGTTATCAATTGGAATGTGATTCAGGTGGAACAAGAAGGTGTCTTGCAAGTGCATCCTGTGCGCATATTGGACAGGAAAAACAAACAGCTCTGAAATCGAGCTATAGGGCTTGTAAAGGTCCAGTGGGCCTAGTACAGTCCTGAGGACGTGACATGGGAGCATGAAGATGTTATGCAGGTAGAGTACCCACATCTTTTTGAAAATTTTGAAAAGGTTGTAGATGCAGTGTAAAGTTGCACTGAGGACAGTGAAAAAGTAAGGGGAGGGGATTGTAATGTCCCCAAGGCCGAGCCCTATTGTAAATCATGTCTATGAAGTATAAAGCTTGCATTATGAATTGTAATTATGTTTTATAGGATGGTGAGCCAAGTTTATATAAGTTGATGGGCTTATGTGTTATTAGGTCGGAAAGCCTAAGTGTTAAGGTCAGGAGCCTACTTTTGTATATGTAAACATGAAGAACATTAATAAAAATATAAACACCGTTGGGTGCAGACCGACCACGATGAATGAGTGATGGGGGACTAAGCTTCCACAGAGTGGGTAAGGGAATGGGGGTTGGAAGGTTGGAAAGAGAGGCTAAATGTTGAGCCTAGGGGCTTAAGTCCTTGGGAATAATATTTTATATTATTCCAAAAGCCATGTGAAATGTGATGTTTTATCCTAAGTTCTTTGGAAGGACAAGTGACTTCCAAATGGGAAGGAACGAGCTTCATGGGTGACAAGTGTCAACCTAAGCACATGCAGTTAAAACTATTGAGTTGAGCCATGATGGGGGTTCCTCCTCCATTCTACTATTGATTGTCTAAACCAAAAATCCCATATGACCTCTGCAAGAATACCCTCATGCAACTCAGTGAAAACCAAAAAGGCCTGTGTTGATTTCTAGAGGAGCCGGTACACCCTCTGTCAAAACCATCAAGTCTGGGTTCGACCTCCCATTCTCCATCCTCTGTTTGAACTCACGGGTGTCCAGGATCAACCTATGTTTCGGTGTTTGTTCTATGGAATCCTTACCTGAACCATTAAGTCTCTGTGCGGGATCTCTGTACACCCTAATGCATCCCCAAAAACTGAGTCATGAGTCTGTCCTGTATTGTTGGTTGGGGAAAACCGAATGTTCCGTAATTGCCGAGCCTTGTTATGCTGTAGCATCTATCTGTCACCAATTTCTGGAAGCCCGTGTCTGTGTTTCCAGTGGACTGTTGTGGTCGCATAGTGCTTGACTGTGTGTGGCTTGTAGACCATTGTATGTTTGTGTGGAGCTTCATGGTTTCCCGACTGTGTTGGAAATCGAGTTGAAGGAAATAGGTTGTCTAGCATGTGTGTAACACTCTCTCCAAGTGAGGGAGGTGATTGCGGTTGAAGAGGTAGTTTGTTAGGCTTGTGAGAAGCTATTTCCAGGTGAAGGAGTCTGCTGGGAAGTGGTATTCTTCCAGGGAAATTCCAGCACCAACTATAGAGCTCTAAGACTTCCTAATCCGGCTTGTTGCCGAGACCCAGAGAGGGAGGTGAAGCACTGATGGACTGTGCTTGTGAAGGTGTATACTCCCAGGTGGAATAGGCATGTGGGGAAGGAGAGTTCGTGAGTAGTGGGCGTAAGAACGCATCCTGGGAAGAATCCTTTCGGTTATTCTGTGTAGATTTCCCTGTAACCTCAGCCTAGACTAGGATTCCTTACCTTGGGTGGAGCTTAGTCCCAGCTCAGGGGTGACCCACTGCTGAGCATGATGAGTAGCGTGGTCTAAGCCTAGGAGGTTTGTGGAAGGCCTGTACATAGTTGGTGGAATTACCATGGTTGCAAAGATAAGTATCAGCTTATGCTTAATATTATGTTTTGCATGCATGTGATGCTTATATGTATCATGTATTCTATTGTGCATATGAATTATGGTTAATGCTAGGGATTATTTATGTTAGCAGTAATCTTATGCTTACTCTGAGTTAAATGTGTTTAATATGACTTAAATGCATGTTATTAATTAAGTATGAGAATGACGTTGTTCCGCACAGTAGCATTTGCCCGACCAGTGGGGATGACGGCCGGGGACGTTACACAAGGTATGGAAATTATTTGTGAACTTCGGCACTATTTGGCCTCTCTCTTGTCGCAGTGTGGTCCATCTCATGTATTGGTCATCATAGTTATCCTTGACCGTATCCACAAAAAATTCCCAAGTGGGTTGAACCCCATATATTCGAGACTCCTTTGTGGAGCCTTGCTCCCAACAATTTTCCCATAAATTTTTGGCATGGGGGAGAGCCTTAAGGAGTGCAAAGGTGATATTTTCCCTTTTGAAAAAATTGTGAACAAAAAAATAACCTTCTAGCAGATTTAACCATTTTTCTAGGGCATCCACATCTATCTGACCTTCAAATATAGGAATATAAAAATTAAATTGTACCTTGAAAGGAGAAGTGCTTCCAAAATGTTCTCTTGATGAAGACATTCCTGCTGTTATCGACAGTCGTTGAAGGATGTGGGATAAATTCTCCATCATTTTGTCCCTCTGTCACGTGAGAGCTTTCTCAAGCAACAGATTAATAGAATCTTCTGCTCCGCCATTTTTCCTTCCTTCTACCATGGAGGGTTTCTTGGGCATGTGAGAGTGATTGTCCTCAATAGAGACAAGATCGAGACCAAACTTTCTATATTCGAACCTCGTCAGGGACATGCACTGAAAAACGATCAAGAGCAGCCTGCTATGATACCACTGATCCAGATTATTTTTGGCATGAATTGAGAGCAGAGATATAATAAAGAAATGTATAGAGATATATCAGATATCCAATAATAGAACATATATATATATATATCATAGATATAACCATAAAAACAAAGATACAATAATACACAATTTCTATTACTGAGCGAAATGTACAAAACTATAGAAATACAGAGTGAAAGACTCGCTACAATGGTGGAAGCTTATCTCCAAGAAGAGATGTGATGACTACTCACATTCACAAGAACATCATTATTAAAATGAGGCTCCAAATGTATTTTTAACATAAATAAAATCCAAAACCCTAACCCCGAAAGATGAAAAGCCAACATTTTAGTGGACCCATTTTTGGGTAGTTTGGTGTATCAGCTTCCTAGGGGTGTAACTTTGGCATACTATCTTCGTTTGGGGTGCATGATAGCTCATTGGAAAGGTATCGATGAGGAGATTCATTTTGGGGGCTCAATAAGAGCCTTTAATTATATTAAAGGCACCCGATCATGAAAAAATCATTGTTTAGGCCCTCAAAATGGCCTCGGAAGTTTGGAACTGCTAAAAATAGTAAGTTGCCAACAAACTATTTTGAGCTAGTTGGAATAGGTGGGTGGCCACCGATATCCACCTGGATCAACCAGACCACCGAGACTACCAGGTCACCGTCCCACTGGTCCACCAAATTATCACCCCACCGTGGTATCAGTCCATCATTCTTTCACTCCAATCCGTGTTACATAATGTCCCCTACGGACATGTGAACTATGATCAACATCAAATTTTTTAGCCATGAAATCCATGAACATTGTTTACCTTAATTTTTTGTATGACAATAATGATTTAGACAAAGTTAACTAAATGGACTATCTCATGCATGTTGGGTCTGTGTACACTCTGCTATTGTACGCAGAGAAGAGCCACATAAAACATATGCATGGCCTTCTCCATTGGAACGTTGTTGAGCCTGGGGTCAATAATCTTCGCATTTCCTTCTCTACTCCAATTGGTCATCTTCTTCACCCACTCTACAATGGTCACACCCTCTTCAAAATCGCATTCGCAGAACCACTCCAAAGCTATATATGTCACTTTTCTCGTCCACTTTCAGCGTGTATGCATCCTCTGTTAAATTTTCAGATAGATTCAATAATTAACATTAATTCGATAACTCTATTGGCACCCACTCCTAAGATGGGTTATGGATAAATACACATGATATCCATTGTACTTAATCTATGCACACTAAAGGAACCCAAAAATGAAAGATGAAACAATGATTTACCCGGAGCTATGTAACAAAAGATGCCTACCACTGAAGACATGTATTCTGAGGTATCAGAATGATGCAACAATTTGGCTAGGCCAAAATCTACAACACGAGCTCCAAAGTTGGAATCTAGAAGAATGTTGTTAGATTTCACGTCGCGATGAAGTATAAGCCAATGACAATCGTGGTGAAGATAGCACAACCTGTGGGCACCCTCCACTGCAATTTTGTATCTGTTGTCCCAATCCAGATTCCTACCATTGTTTCCATGAAGCAACTCTCCTAGGCTTCCATCGGGCATGTACTCATACAATAGAAGATTACTCTCACGGTTGGAGCAAAAGGCCAACAATCTAACTATGTTACGATGGTGGATACTACCCAGAGTCTTGATCTCTACTGAGAAACCCCGATCATTTGAAGAGCCTATCCCCATAAGTTTCTTCACTGCAACATGTTCACCATTGGGCATGATGCCTTTATAGACAACTCCCGCTCCTCCTTTGCCAACAATGTTATCTTCTTTTATACATTGCAGGATGTCGTCTCTCCCAAATTTCAGCTTCTGGACAACCATCATTTTCTAGGACCCCTCTTCTCCTTCTTCCTTGACTTCTCTTGCCTTAATCATGATGGCCCCAATTTCCAACACAAACGAATAGAAGAAGAGAAGTCCTAGCGCTAAAACAAGCTTGAGCCAACTAGAAACCTGGCCTTTTCTGCGTGCTTGAACTGGCGACCCATTGATAGGAGAATTGCAAGGGTCCGAGAATGGCATGCATAAGTAGGGATTCTCTGCAAAAGTGCTTGCTTGGTAAAACATAGCGGGACAACACTTCGGAACAAGCCCTAAAAAGTTATTGTAAGAGAAATCAATAGAAAATAACTGTGGCATGTTCTCAAATTCCCCGGGAATGCTCTCGTTCAAGTGATTTATGGATACATTCAGATAGTTGAGATTGGGAATCCTGGCGATTTCCACTGGGATGGGACCGCTGAACTCAATCTGGCTAAGATCAATGTCTATCAGAGAAATACAGTTGTTGATATCCCAAGGAATCTTACCAGAAAACCTGTTTTTGTTGAAATTAATATTTACGATATTCCCCAGTCGGCCAATCTCTAGCGGAACATTATCTGTTAATTGGTTTCCATACATCATAACTATCTGCAAAGCAGATAAATTACCTATGGCTGAAGGAATATTCCTTGTTAATAGGTTTCCATTCATCACAAGTGTCTGCAAAGAAGATAAATTACCTACCGATGAAGGAATACTCCTTGTCAATTGGTTTCCATTCATCACAAGTATCTTCAAAGAGGACCACTAAGATGATTATTGGAAACGTCCATCCACTCTAGCATGGAGGATACATAATTAATTTCCTCTGATATGCTCCCACTGAGATAATTGTTGTCCAATTTAATCACAGTTAGCATGGGTAAGTATATCAAGCCTGCAAGAAATGAACCATTCAAATAATTTTTCCCTATGGAGACTCGTTCTAGAGAATTACATGTGCCCAGAGAATCAGGAATCGGGCCTGAGAATGATTTGTTTTATATTATGAATGTATCCAGCCTTCCACCCTTGCAAATATTCAGAGGGATGGAACTGAAGGGGCAAAAGCACAAAAAAAACACAGAAAAATAACACAGAAAATTGTATTTCTCGATGTGTTCAATGTGATTACATTTGGTTTGTATTTATATAGTCTTTGGAAGACTCTAGAGCATCCAGAGAGTTCTCGCAACAGAAATATCTGGAAGCGTCGGTGGATGTCCGTGGAACTCTCTTGAAGTTTGGTGGTTGTTGGTAGGTAGAAATTAATACCTCCAACACTCCCTTCTAATTTCTACCACTAATTACATCAATATTTTTAATGCCCAATGCTTCCCTCAAATACTCAAATTGTTCTTGTGCTAAAGCCTTTGCAAGTTGCTCCTTTGATATGCAATGTCTCCTCAATGAATACATGTCTTGGCTAGGTCTTTATCTGAGTCATGTCATTATCTTTAGTTTCTATCTTCATATGGTTGGGCTTCCTTCAATTTTCTATCATTACAATGCTCAGGAACCATCACATCCAGTGGTTCTTACTAGTGGTTTTGGTCTCGGCATCCTTTGGAGTAGGCTTGTATACTTCGCCTCTTGGCAGGATTTTCTTTGGTGGAGTAGTCACCAAGCTTTTATTTTTAGATCTCAGATTGTACTTATGTTGGAGCTCAGCCATTATGGTATCAACTATTCCTTGATAGGCAGAATCATCCATATTGTTTATGTTGCTATTCCTATCATATTGTTGTTCAGTGTCCAGAGACCTCTCATAATATTCCTTAGTCAAATGGGGTTGTAGACAATCGTCGCCCAAATTGTTCATATCTCCTTCTAGATCCTCAAATTCTTGTATGTCATTTCCTCCTATAAAATTTTCATTTTTTAAAGGGTTTTGGACTTTTTGGTCCTCATTTTTAATCTGTCTTTGTTGTATATGAGGATTAGGGTTTCTTCTAAAATATCTCCTAACGAATTGATCTGCCTTAGATTGATCTAGATCCATCCTTGAAATCTTATTTGATAGCTCTTTTATTATCTTAGCCATATCGTCCATCTTATCGTCTGAGGATCTCCTGGATCCTGAGGGTCCTTCTTGTTCTTTAAAATGTTTAGTCTCCTTGTTTCACATTTCTACTTTTGTTTTCAATTTACCAAAAGCCATCATATTTGACTCAATCTTTATGGCGGCGTGTTGCATTTGGGTAAGGTCGGCTGATCTCCTTTCTCTCAATAATAGTGAAAAATCGGGATCGAAAGCTCCTGCAAAGGTTACCTTTGCTGTAGGTGGAGAAGGTTTAACTTCGATTGGGATATTGTTATATAATTTATTAAATATCTAGATAAATTCAATAACTGTTTCAAAATTTTTCTTCCTTAATGCCCCAAACTTAGTTAAATAGTATACGTGGTCCTTTCTTTCCCCCCATTTTCTGAGAAAAGAGTTTTCTAACACGTCATAAGATAACACCTCACCTACAAGAAAACCTCGAAACCAAGTTCTCACCTTCCCTTCGAAAGTTTGTACAAATAATCATGAATACAGGTCTTCATGTTCGAGACCGAGGATATCTGCGAATTGGTCGAAGAAGTTGATATGTTCAGCTACAGTTAGGTCTCCTTCCCCGATAAAATTAGGAAAGTTTTTCATATAGTTCTTGAGTAAATTGTGAAGGGGTACTGGGAGAACCAAAGGGGCGTATCTAGCATCTACTTTAGTGAAAATCTCGGGAGGTAGGGATTTCCCTTGGCCACTCCCTCCTCCTCCTACGAAAACCATAGATATCCTAGGGGAGTTAACTGATAGATTATGAAGAGGGTTTTGGAAGACATATAGCGATCCCTTAGCTTATTCAGGAGATGAAAAAACCAAAAGAGGGGGGAACGAGATACGAGGACTTGGTTCGTCTGACTTGAAAGAAATGTAAACAGGAGAACCCACAGGCATGGAATCTAAGTATATGGTATACTCTTCGAGACCTTGTGAGGTCCGAAAATCTAACCGAAGGGTTGGTGGGATATCAAGTGATGCGAGTTTTACTGACTACTTCACGCCTTCGGTTATGCAAGAGGTAGTCGGATGAGATTCATATGTGATTTTTGGGAACACAAAATTCGGGTTCGTGGTCTCGGCTTCAACTGCCTTAACCAATGTTTCTTCGGAAAGGGTTTGGGTGGGAACTTCTTGAGAAGTTAACATTTCAAATGGAATCTTAGCTTTAGGCTATGTGTATTTAGGCTGGTAGGCCATAGTAGTTTTCTTAATGAAACCTCTTGTCTTTAGTATTTTTCGGGATTGGAAACAGGCTTGGTCTACTTAGCATCTGGGTTTTGTCTGGTGTTCCTTCGACTGGATGCTAGCTTACTTAAATGTGGAGTTTCCAAGTGAATAATAACTGAGCCTTTAAAAGGTGTTCACTCTTTGTTCACTATCAAAGGGGGAAACTTATAAATGTCTTTTTCCCAGGGAAAATAATTTTGTCTCTCTGTTCCTCGACAACGATGCTAAAAAGATGTTGTTCCAGAGTTTATACTCAAGGCTTGGGAGTATAAAGTCTAAGCATCTAAAAAGAGGGTTTATGATATAAAGAAGAAGAAAACAACTCTTTAAGAGGAAAAGGAGCTAGGGTTGATTTATGAGTTGTCTTTGTCTAGCTTCCAATTGTTCCTGGACACTAATGTCCTGCTCAATGGCCGCCCATGAGCGTTCAAGTTCGACCAGGGTGGTGGCAGTTTTTAAGATAGTATTGAAAAGGTTTAAGGAAATGCTGATCTGATTTGTTAGACCGGGTTCAATGTTGGGTTGTCTCATAACTGGTATAGTCATGGAGGAAAAGAGTTTCAAGGATTGGTTGCTTCTCTTAGATTGTATGATAAAATTTCTTGAATCTTGAATTAATAGTGTAGCAAAATCAAAGGTCGTTTCCCGTATCTAAGTTAAACCAAAAACCATGCGTGGAATGAAAGAAGACATTGTTAGGATATTTAGACACTTAGGATTTAGTTAATATCTACTTGGTCTAATATGTCATTAGGTAAAAGTGTGTTTCTTTAGTATGCATTAGTATGCATTTATAGTTAGGAAATCCGACGGTCACAATATGTTCCCGACATAGAGTGATTTGATGGTTCATACTCTCCTCGATATTAACGGCCATTGATCCATGGCTTAACACCCGATTGGTCCATGATCTCTATTTAAAGAGAATGGAGGGTCATTTTCCGATGATCGGTTGTGAGAAACTCTCTTGTAAAATCTCTCTGTAATCTTTTTCTTTGCATTAATAAACTGCTCCAAGTGGTCGCGTTGGCTGGGGCCGTGGATATTTCCCCGTAGGGGTTTTACCACGTGAAAACATTGGTGTTTTGATCTTTGATCTAGTTATGTGAGTGGTTATTGAAGGTGTTCATCCTTTGTTGGAATACATGTGTTGTCGAACATGGTATCAGAGCCTGTTTGAAGACCCGCTCTTGTTGTAGATTGAGATTATGAAGTTGAGGTGCCTCATCTCCATTTTATGGAATTTCCATACATTTCTGGGATAAGAGGACTGTTCCATTGCGTCCATAGCACTCATTTCATTGAGGAACACTTTTTGTTTCACTTGAAAAGGTTTTCGTTTACCCAAGATACGGCCATTATAGTCAGATCTGGAGGTATAAAGTCTGAATATGCAATTTTTTTTAAATTTTTACAAAGTTTTGATTTTATTTCGGTTTGTATTTTTTTATTTCCGGGCTGCTACTATTTTAGATATGTGTATTCTCTTTTCCCCATGCCTTGTGTGATCTCGGAAAATCAGAAACAGATAGGAAAAGGTGCATCTTTCGGGTAAGCTAACCGAGATCTAACCCATGTTGTCATTGAGAAGAGAAATTTTTTTCTTGTGTGAAAAGAGTTTTTTTCGAGCATGCTCTCCAAGGCCGTCAACAACAACAACAACAACAAAAACAACAACAACAATCCTCCTTCTGAACATTACAATATGTTTTGCTAGACCATTTGGTTAAAACTTGCCTTATTAAGTAAGAGGTCTTGAGTTCAA
>JZKD02S0555228.1:501513-514480 GCA_000966675.3 Picea glauca | reverse complement strand
TAAAAATATAACTTTTAACTTCTTGACTTTCCCCCCCTCAGTGTGAGACTATGACCTAGTGGGGGTGCCCAGGCCACTGAGTCTCCTCATCAACTCTCTAAGAGGTGGGGGACATTACAACTCCCTCCTTCCTGTGGTGTTCATGATCATTCCATTCACCTCGTACCTGGAAGCCTTCCTCCCAATATCCGATTGTATCGTCACCCCTTTTCCCAAAAAAATAAAATTGAGAAAATGGTCCAGGAACTCCTTAATGCAGGTGTTATCCACCCTAATACAAGCCCCTACTCTTCTCCTATGGTCATGGTCCTGAAGAAAGAAGGTTCTTGGTGAATGTGTCCTGTCTTCCGTGCCCTCAACAAACTTACCATTAAAGACAAATTTCCCATTCCTATAATTGATGACCTCCTGGATGAATTGAGTATTGCCCAATTTTTTACTAAACTTGATCTTCATTTAGGCTACCACCAGATACATATGAAAGAGGCAGACATTCCCAAGACTGCCTTTAGAACTCATGAGGGCCACTATGATTGGTCATGCCCTTTGGCTTGTGTAATGCCCCCTCCACCTTCCAAAGCCTCATGAATCATGTCTTCCATCCTTTTCTATGTCATTTTGTCTTAGTTTTCTTTGATGATATCCTCATCTATAGCAAATCCTAGATAGACCATCTTGCTGATGTGGATCGAGCTCTCCATCTACTCTCTTAGCACCAACTTTTCTTGAAACAGTCTAAATGTGTTTTTGGCACCTCAGAAGTAGAGTACTTGGGTCATCTAGTTGAAAGGATGGTGTTAGGGTGGATCCTAAAAATATTGAAGCTATGCAAGACTGGCCTCACCCAAAGACTCTCAAAATGTTGCATGGATTTATGCGCTTAACAAGTTATTATCACAAGTTTGTTAAGAATTATGGAAAGATTGCAACACCTCTCACTGCTCTCCTAAAAAATAACTCTTTCACTTGGACTCCAACCACTGCTCAAGATTTTCAAACCTTGAAGATGGCCATGTGCACCACTCCAGTCCCAGCCCTTCCTGATTTCACAAAGACCTTTTTCTTGGAATGTGATGCTTAAGGGAAAGGAATTGGTGTTGTCCTTATGCAAGAGGATCGATCTTTGGCCTTTACCACCAAGCAAATATCTGAAATAAATCTGGGCAAATCAATCTATGAAAAGGAAATGTTGGCTATTTTGCATGTCGTTGATCTGTGGCACCCTTATCTATTGGGGAAATGCTTCCAAATTAAGACAGACCATCAAAGCCTCAAGTATTTTCTGGAACAACGCATTTCCTCCCCGGAGCAACAAAACTGGGTGACTAAGCTCTTTGGATATGATTATGAGATCATTTACAAGAAATGCAAAGACAATGTGGTGGTGGATTCACTTTCCTGAAAGTATGAAGACGAAGGATCCATTTTTTCTCTTTCCTTCAATGTACTAGATTGGCTCCAAGCCGTTCGCCAGGAATGGTTACAAGATCCCAAAAGTTTTCATCTAATCCAACAATTGAAGTCCAATGCTCCAGCTTCCCTAGGGTACCCTTGGCTCCATGATGAGCTTCAATATAAAGGCTGTTTGTATTTAAGTAAACAATCAAAGCTTAAATCCACGGTACTTTCTAAGCTTCATGCTACACCCACAGCGGGGCACTCCAGGTTCACCAAAACCTATGACAAGATCAAATGTTCTTTTTTCTGGGATGGTATGAAACAGAACATTCATAATTTTGTTGTTGAATGTGATGTGTGTCAAGGCAATAAGGGATAAACAGTCAAATCTCTGGGCACACTACAACCGCTTCTGATTCTACCTGTTATTTGGAGGGATATATCTATGGATTTTACTACAGGCTTACCCAAATCGAGAAATAAATTAGTCATCATAGTGGTTGTTGATCGCCTTTCCAAGTATGCTTATTTTTGCGCTCTTCAACAACCGTTTACAGCATCCATGGTGGCTCAAATTTTCATGGATCGGGTCTTCAAGCTTCATGGCATGCTGCACTCTATTGTTTCTAAACGCGACCCAACTTTCACAAGCAATTTTTGGCAAGAATTGTTCAAGATACAAGACACCCAATTGCATCTCAGCACAACTTATCATACCCAGACTGATGGTCAAATGGAAGTTGTCAACAAGTGTTTGGAAACATATTTGAGTTGTTTTGTCTCGAAAAAGAAAAATCAGTGGGCTCAATGGTTACCCCTAGCTGAATGGTGGTACAACACTTCATACCATACAACTACATGCATGACTCCTTTTGAAGCAGTATATGGAAAAAAGCCACCTTTAGTTCTCTCATACTTACCTGGTGTCTCGAAGGTCCAAGCGGTTGACCAAACACTTACAATTCTATAGGCTATTCTTTGTACCCTCAAAGAGAATTTGGTCATGGCACATAATCGCATGAAGCAACATGCAGATCAAGGTTGCTCTAAACATGAGTTTGCAGAAGGGGATCGGGTGTTTCTTCGACTGCAACCGTATAAGCAAAATTCCCTTAAGGCCAAGCATTGTCAGAAGCTAGCGCCCAAATTTTATGGTCCTTATACCGTTCTCAAGTGTGTGGGACAGGTGGCCTATTAGTTAGCTTTGCCCGGTCATTCGAAGCTACATCCTGTTTTTCATGCTTCATTCCTAAAGAAGGTGATTGGAACTAAATTCCAAATTCAAACCAACCTTCCTAAGTTAGTCGAAGAAGGATCCATCTGGCTATAGCCACAAGTAGTTTTGGACCAGCGTGGGCATCACCTACATCAGATAACTATCAAGGAAGTGTTAGTCCAGTGGAAAGATACAACTCTAGCAGATGCCACTTGGGAACCAACTACCATTCTACAACAATTTCCACATCTCAAGCCTTGAGGACAAGGTTTCTTTTAAGGGGGAGGACATGTTAGGGTCCTAACCTGCACATAGGTAGAACAATATATTCGGATGTAATAAAGGTCAATATTAATAAGGCCTTGCAATAAAATAGAATAAGTCAAATGTAAGAAGACCTAATAGAAGCTTCCACTTCTAGAAGGATCTTCCTCTAGATGCCTATTTTGATAGACATATTTAGTATAAATAGGAGTCGAGGGTATGAGAACCCTAGCTTGGAGATTATTGTAATAGAGCTCTGCTCAACTGGAGGTTTCCCCCTCGAAGAGGCCCATAAACATTGCTCTCAAAATCAAAGTGTTATTTATGTTGTTATTCTTATATCATTTCAGTGTTATTGTGGTGATTGTTCTGGTTATATTGCTATTATTCTTCCATTTCTAGCAATTTATTTCTGTTCTGCATACTTTTATATCTGGTATATTACATTGTCTGCATGCTTGACTCCTAGATTAATTAGCGTGTGTTGTTTTTTCTCCTTAGTTGGCCTTAGGATTGAGTTTGTGTCTAATGGCATCAGTTTCGAGTTAATTCCTCATTTGATCAATACAAAATATGGATACAATTAAAATAAAAGGTAATAAAGAGGTAACAAATAGCTTATACCTAACTTACGTCTTATAATTCTCCAACATTGTTCTTTACACTTAGTGCAACAAACACCAAATGGAATGGTTTATACAAGGTAAATGGAGAATGTTATTGGAAAATTCAAAATATTATCATAAACCCACATCTCACATATTTGTACATGCACCATAGATTCACAATCTTTCATGAAGAGGTCGGGGAGAAATGCCTCCATGCAAAATTGTCCACATCAGAATTGTCCATGTCCTTAATGAAAAAATATATAATTCCCTTGAAGATATTTTAGTCCTTGTCCTACTTAAAAAGGATGATCTCATTCTAGAATTAGTGGTCAAAGACTACTTTTATCCCCCCTCTATATGGTAAATTCTACTTCTTATACTAGCCTTCCCCTACAATAGGGAGTATTGTGTCCTTTTTCTCAAAAATAAGCGAGCTTCCTCTTTTTTCTCCCAACATTCTCCCAACCTCTTGGACAGTAATACATGCAACTCAAAACTAATGTTTAAGGAAACTAGAATCCAATCATGAACCGGGAGTGAACCGAGAGTGAGGGGTGTGAACCAGGAGTGAGGGGTGCTCTAGCTAAAATCCTATGCCAGGAATCCAACAAAGACGACGGTTCCTCAATCCCTGCTCAAGGCATAAAATACTATCAGAGGAACATTTTTGAGTTCCATGAGATGATGCAAGCTTGTTTAGGCATGGACTAGGGGACCAAATTATCCATCCACTCCTGAAGCATAGTTTCGTAAATTGGCCCCTAAATCCAAATGTCGCATTGCTTCTTACTAAGCAAAGAACTAGTTATCAAAATCAATGAAAAAAACTATTTCTGAGGGGTTGGAACCAGGAGTGAGGGGTGGTCTAGCTGAAATCCTATCCCAGGAATCCATCGGAGTCAACGGTTCCTCAATCCGAGTCTCGATTTTCGTTTTATGCTCAGTTGCAAGTCGCATCCCAAACCATTTCGAGGACTCTTGGTAATTCCTCCTCTGGGCATAAAAGCCTAACGGAGAAGCATTTTTGAGCTCCATGAGATTTTTCATTCTATTTTAGGTATGGACTAGGTGACCACATTGTTAATCTTCTCCCAAGGCATGGTTTCGTACATTGGACCCTTAAATCTAAATGTTGCATTGCTTCTTACTGAGCAAAGCACTAGTTATTGAAATCGATGAAAACAACAAAATCTGAGGGGTTGAAATGGGAGTGAGGGGTTCTCTAGCTAAAATCCTATGCCAGAAATCCAACAGAGATGATGGTTCCTCAAACCGAGTCTCATTTTTTGTTTTATGCCCAGTTGCAAGTCGCATCCCAAACCATTTTGGGGACTCTTGGCCAATTCCTGCTCATGGCATAAAAACCTAATGGAGCAACATTTTTTATTTTCGTAAGATGTTGCAAGATTATTTAGGCATGGGATAGGTGACTATATTTTCCATCTGCTCCCGAGGCATGGTTTCGTAAATTGGACCCCTTAATCCAAATTTTTGTTTGTTTTAAACTGAGCAAAACACTAGTTATCGAAATCAATGTGTAAAACAACTTTCGAGGCATGGCACCTAGGAGTGATGGTTGCTCTAGATGAAATCCTATCCCAGGAATCCATCAGAGTCGACAGTTTCTTAATCTGAGTCTCAGTTTTCATTTTATTCCCAGTTGCAAGTCACATCTCAAACCATTTTGGGGACTCTTGGCAATTCATCCTCATGGCATAAAAGCCTAACGGAGCAACATTTTTGAGATCCATGAGATTTTTCATGCTTGTTTAGGCATGGACTATGTGACCACATTGTCCATCTGCTTTTGAGGCATGGTTTCGTAAATTGGACCCCTAAATCCAAATGTTTCATTGCTTCTTACTAAGCAAAGAACTAGTTATCGAAATCGATGGAAAAAACAACTTTCGAGGGGTTGCAACCGAGTGAGGGGTTCTCTATCTAAAATCCTATTCCAGGAATCCAAAAGAGATGATGGTTCCTCAAACCAAGTCTCAGTTTCCATTGTATGCCCAGTTTCAAGTCACATCCCAAACCATTTTAGGGACTCTTAGCCAATTCCCGCTTAGGGCATAAAATACTAACAAAGAAACATTTTTGAGTTTCGTGAGATGATGCAAGCTTGTTTAGGCATGGACTAAGTGAACAATTTATCCATTCGCTCCCGAGGCATGGTTTCATAAATTGGCCCCTTACCCAAATGTTGTATTGCTTCAAACTGAGAAAAAATCTAGTTGTTGAAATCAATAATTAAAGAAACTTCTGAGGCATGGAATCCATGAGTGAGGGGTACTATAGATGAAATCCTATCCCAGGAAACCATCAGAGTCGATGGTTCCTCAATCTAAGTCTTGATATTCATTATATTCCAGTTGCAAGTCGCATCCCAAACCATTTTGGGGACTCTTGGCCAATTTCTCCTGAGGTCATAAAAACCTAACAGAGAAACATTTTTGAGTTCCATGACATGATGAAAGATTGTTTAGGTTTGGACTAGGTTACTATATTTTCCATCCGCTCTAGCACGGTTTCGTAAATTGGACCCCTTAATCCAAATGTTGGTTTGCTTCAAACTAAGCAAAACATTAGTTCTCGAAATCAATGAGTAAAACAACTTCCGAGGCATGGCACCCAGGAGTGATGGGTGCTCTAGCTGAAATCCTATCCCAGGAATCCATCAGAGTCAATGGTTCCTCAATCTAAGTCTCGGTTTTCATTTTATGCCCAGTTGCAAGTCGCATCCCAAACCATTTCGGGGACTTTTGGCAATTCATCCTTGGGGCATAAAAGACTAACAGAGCAACATTTTTGAGCTCCATGAGATTTTGCATGCTTATTTAGAAATGTAATAGGTGACCACATTTTCCATCTGCTTCATCCAAATCCAAATCCATGGTTTCATATATTGGACCCCTAAATCCAAATGTTGCATTGCTTCTTACTGAGCAAAGCATTAGTTATCGAAATTGATGAAAAAAACAACTTCCAAGGGGTTGGAACCGAGAGTGAGGGGTGCTCTAGCTAAAATCCAATGCTAAGCATCCAACAAAGACGAGGTTCCACAAACCGAGTCTCAATTTTCATTTTATGCCCAATTGTAAGTTGCATTCCAAACCATTTCGGGGACTCTTGGCCATTTCTCGCTGAGGTCATAAAAGACTAACAGAGGAACATTTTTGAGTTCCGTGAGATGTTACAAGATTTTTTAAGCATGGACTAGGTGACCAAATTATTCGTCTTCTCCTGATGCATGGTGTCATAAATTGGCCCCTTAATCCAAATGTTGCATTGCTTCAAACTTAGGAAAATACTAGTTGTTGAAATCAATGATTAAAGAAACTTTGGAGGCATGGCACCCATGAGTGAGGGGGGTTATCCATATGAAATCCTATCCCAGGAATCCATTGGAGTCAATGGTTCCTCAATCTGAGTCTCAATATTCGTTATATGCCTAGCTGCAAGTCGCATCCCAAACCATTTTGGGGATTCTTGGCCAATTGCTCTCGAGGGCATAAAAACCTAACGGAGAAATTTTTTTGAGTTCCGTGAGATGCAGCAAGATTTTTTAGGCATGGAATAGGTGACTATATTTTCCATCTTCTCCCGAGGCACGGTTTCGTAAATCGGACCCCTTTATCCAAATGTTGGTTTGCTTCAAACTGAGTAAAATACTATTTCTTGAAATCAATGATTAAATCAACTTCCAAGGCATGGAACCTAGGCATGATGAGTGATCTAGCTGAAATCCTATCCCAAGAATCCATCGGAGTCGACAATTGCTCAATTCGAGTCTCGGTTTTCATTTTATGCCCAGCTGCAAATCACATCCCAAACCATTTCAGGGACTCTTGGAAATTCATCCTCGGGGCATACAAGCCTAACAGAGCAACATTTTTGAGCTCCATGATATTTTTCATGCTTGCTTAGGCATGGAATAGGTGACCACATCGTCCATCCATTCCTGAGGAATGGTTTCGTAAATTGGACTCCTAAATCCAAATGTTGCATTGCTTCTTACTGAGCAAAGCACTAGTTATCGAAATCGATGAAAAAAACAAAATCCGAGGGGTTGGAGCCAGGAGTGAGGGGTGCTCTAGCTAAAATCATATGCCAGGAATCCAACAAAGAAAATGGTTCCTCAAACCGATTCTTGGTTTTCATTTGATGCCTAGTTGCAAGTCGCATCCCAAACATTTTGGGGACTCTTGGCCAATTCTCGCTCATGGCATAAAAGACTAATAGAGTAACATTTTTGAGTTCTGTGAGATGCTACAAGCTTGTTTAGGCATGGACTAGGTAACCAAAATATCCATTCGCTCCTGAGGCATGGTTTTGTAAATTGGTCCCTTAATCCAAATGTTGCAATGCTTCAAGCTGAGAAAAACACTAGTTGTCGAAATCAATGATTAAAGCAACTTCTGAGGCATGGAACACATGAGTGAGGGGTGCTCTAGATGAAATCCTATCCCAGGAATAAATTAGAGTCTATGGTTCCTCAATCCGAGTCTCGATATTTGTTATATGCCCAGTTTCAAGTTGCATCCCAAACCATTTTGGGGACTCTTGGCCAATTCCTCCTGAGGGCATAAAAACCTAACGGAGCAACATTTCTGAGTTCCGTGAGATGTTGTAAGATTGTTTAGGCGTGGAATAGGTGACTATATTTGTAATATACAAGATATAAAAAGTATGTAGAATAGAAAGAAAATGATAGAAATGGCAGAATAACAATAATATAACCAACATAATCTCCACAATAACGCAAAAATGATATGAGCACAACAACAAAAATAACACTTTGATTCAGAAAGCAATGTTCACGAGCCTCTTCGAGGGGGATTCAGAAAGCAATGTTCACGGTCCTCTTCGAGGGTGAAACCTCCATTCGATCAATGCTCTGCTACAATAATCTCCAAGCTAGGGTTTTCATACCCTCGACCCTTATTTATACTAAATATGTCTATCAAGAGAAGAATCTAGAGGAAGATCCCTCTAGAAGCGGAAGCTTCTATTAGGTCTTCTTACATCCACCTTATTCTATTTTATTGAAAGGCCTTATTAATATTGACCTATATTACATCTAAATATATTGATCTACATATGTGCGGGTTAGGACCCTAACATGTTCGCCCCCTTTAAAACAGACTTGTCCTCAAGGCTTGAGATGTGGAAACTGCTGCAAAATGGTAGCTGGTTCCCAAGTGGCATATGTTGGAGTTGTATCTTTCCATTGGACTAGCACTTCCTTGATGGTTCGCTGATGCAGGCGACACTCACATTGGTCCAAAACTGCTTCTGGTTGTAGCCAAATGGATCCTTCTTCAGCTAACTCAGGAAGTTTGGTTTGAATTTGGCACCTAGTTCCAATCACCTTCTTTAAGCATGAAACATGGAAAATAGGATGTAGCTTTGACTAACTGGGCAGAGTTAACTGATAGGTGACTTGTCCCACATGCTTGAGAACTATATAAGGACCATAAAATTTGGGCACTAGCTTCTGAAACTGCTCAGCCTTGAGGGAAGTTTGCTTGTATGGTTGCAGTTGCAGAAATAACTGATCCCCTTCTACAAATTGACGTTCAGAGCGACCTTGATATGCTTGTTGCTTCATGCGATTCTGTGCCATGACCAAGTTATATTTAAGGGTACGAAGAATATCCTCTCAAACTGTAAGTGTTTGGTCAACCACCTGGACCTTCGAGGTACCCAGTAAGTATGAGAGAACTGAAGGTGTCTTCTGTCCATATACCGCTTCAAAAGGAGTCATGCGTGTAGTTGTATGGTAGGAAGTGTTGTACCACCATTCAGCTCAGGGTAACCATTGAGCCCACTAATTTTTCTTTTCAGAGGCAAAACACCTTAGATATGTTTCCAAACACTTGTTGACAACTTCCATTTGACCATTAGTCTGGGGATGATAAGTTGTGCTTAGATGCAATTGGGTGCCCTGTAGCTTAAAAAGTTCTTTCCAAAAATTGCTTGTGAAAGTTGGGTCACGATCAGAAACAATAGAGTGTGGAATTCCATGAAGCTTGAAGACCTGTTCCATGAAAATTTGAGCCAGGGTGGATGCAATAAATGGGTGTTGAAGAGCATAGAAATGAGCATACTTGGAAAGGTGATCCACAACCACCATTATGACTGATTTATTTCCCTATTTGGGTAAGTCGGTAATAAATTCCATAGAGATATCCTTCCAAATAGCAGGTGGAATCGGAAGTGGTTGTAGTGTGCCCAGATATTTGATTGTTTCTCCCTTGTTGCATTGACACACCTCACATTCAGTGACAAAATTATGAATGTCATGTTTCATACCATCCTAGAAGAAAGAACATTTGACCCTATCATAGGTTTTGGTGAACCTGGAGTGCCCCGCTATGGGTGTAGCATGAAGCTCAGAAAGTACCGTGGATTTAAGCTTCGATTGTTTACTTAAATAAAAACGGTCTTTGTATCGAAGCTCATACTGGAGCCAAAAGTACCCTAGGGGAGATGGATCATTGGTATGCAATTTCTGGATTAGATGCAAACTTTTGGGATCTTGTAGCCATTCCTGGCGCACAGCTTGGAGTCAATCTGCTACAATGAAGGAAAGAGAAAAAATGGATCCATCTTTTTCATATTTTCGGGATAGTGAATCCACCACCACATTGTCTTTGCCCTTCTTGTAAATGATCTCATAATCATATCCAAAGAGCTTAGTCACCCATTTTTGTTTCTCCAGGGAGGAAATGCGTTGTTCCAAAAAGTAATTGTGTCTTTGATGGTCTGTCTTAATTTGGAAACGTTGCCCCAAGAGATAAGGGTGCCATAGATCAACGGCATGCAGAATAGCCAACATTTCCTTTTCATAGATGGGTTTGACCCAATTCCTTTCAGATAGTTGCCTACTGGTGAAGGCCAAAGGTCGACCCTCTTGCATAAGGAAAACACTGATTCCTTTCCCTGAGGCATCGCATTCCAACACAAAAGTATTTGTGAAATCAGGAAGGGCCAGAACCGGAGTGGTGCAGATGGTTGTCTTCAAGGTTTGAAAATCTTGAGCAACGACTGGAGTCCAAGTGAAAGAGTTCTTTTTGAGGAGAGACATGAGAGGTGTTGCAATCTTGCCATAATTCTTAACAAACTTGCGATAATACCCTGTTAAGCCCAAAAATCCACGCAAGATTTTGAGGTTCTTTAGGTGTGGCCAGTCTTGCATAGCTTCAATCTTTTTCATATCCACCCTGATGCCATCCTTACAAACCAGATGACCCAAGTATTCTACATCTGAGGCACCAAAAGCACATTTAGACTATTTCAGGAAAAGTTTGTGCTGAGAGAGTAGATGGAGAATTCAATCCACATGAGTAAGATGGTATGTCTAGGTTTTTCTATAGATAAGGATATAATCAAAGAAAACTAATACAAAATGACGGAGAAAAGGATGGAAGACATGATTCATGAGGCTTTGGAATGTGGAGGGGGAATTACACAAGCCAAAGGGCATGACCAAAATGGCCCTCATGAGTTCGAAAGGCCATCTTGGGAATGTCTGCCTCCTTCATACGTATCTGGTGATAGCTCGAGTGAAGATCAAGTTTAGTAAAGAATTGGGCACCACTCAATTCATCTAGGAGGTTATCAATGACAAGAATGGGAAATTTGTCTTTAATGGTCATTTTGTTGAGGGCACAGAAGTCAGGACACATTCTCCAAGAAACTTCTTCCTTCATGATCATGACTACAAGAGATGAGTAAGGGCTTGTACTAGAGCGGATAACACCTGCAGTAAGGAGTTCCTGGACCATTTTCTCAATTTCATTTTTTTGTGAAAAGGGGTGGCGATACGAACGGATATTGGGAGGAAGGATTCCGGGTACAAGGGGAATGGAATGATCATGAACACCGCGGGAAGGAGGGAGTCCTTGGGGAGTGGAAAATACCATTTGGTGTTTATAAAGGAGGGCTTCGAGGTATTCCGGCACCGGGGGTGTCTTTATTGCTTGTATGGCATGGAGTTGGATAATGATACCAGAATGACCTTTTTTGAGCAACTTTTCCATGCGATGGGAACTAATGACCTCAGATGAACCCACCGTGATGCCTTGGAATTTATATTGGTGGCCTTCCTGGTCGAATTGCATGGTTAATGCCTTAAAATCCATGAGAATGGGACCCAAATTCCTTAGCCAGACTACACCCAACACAATGTCACAACCACCCATGTCGATAGAAAACATATGTGATTTTAGGTGGTAGTCACCGATTTGGAGATGAACATTTTCACAGCGCCCTCCACATTTCATGGAACCACCATTGGCAATCATGATTTGGAAATTGTTGACTGCATGGATGTAGTAATGAGTTTCTTTGGCAATGCGGCGATGAATAAAATTATGGGTGCTTCCACTATCAACCAGAATGATGACCTTCTGATGCTTGATGTAACCAATTAACTTGAGGGTTTGGGGGGCAGAGAAGCCAGTGAGAGCATTGAGGGAAATGATCGGTTCCACTTCGAGAGGGTCTGAGGGAGGGGTTATGTCAGTGATTTCAGGTGACTCGGGCATAAGGGGAGTTTCAACATCCACTTCCGAAATATCCTCAGAGATGGCCATAAAAAGATTTTTTTCCTTACACTTGTGGCCCAGGAAATATTTTTCATCACAATTATAACAAAGGCCTTTGAGTTGGCATTCAACCATTTCATCCCTGGTCAATTTTTGGATATTTAATGGGGTGGAGGGAGTAATGGGATTTACAGGTTTAGGGCGAGGGATAAAGGAGGGTTTACGGTTTTGAGAGGATACAACCTACTGTGCTTCTTTAGCTTTTTTAGTAGCCTCCACCCAACTTGAAGGCTGAGCCATGAGGACATGGACCCGAATCTTCTCCTTGAGGCCACTGATAAAACACTCTCGAAAGAAAGCATCAATCATGCCCTCTGTTCGAAAATCTAGACGCTCAAAGGTAGCTATGAAGTCTTCTATTGTTCCTGATTGTTTCAACTTTGTCAAACAACCCAAATGGTTGCTGTCAGTTTCAAAGCATTCATAAAGCTCAGTCACAAATTGGGTCCAAGAAATATACCCTTGACGGGAAGTTTTTCTCCATTTCCACCATTGCCAATGTTCTTGATCTAGATGGAGAACACCATACCGAAGTTTGGTCAAGTCATCTGTAATTTCGTATGAAGAGAAATAATGTTCCATTTGGGTGACCCAACCAGTGGGGTCCGAGCCATCAAATTTGGTCACATCCACCCATGAAAGGCGTAGGTCACATTGAAAGTGATGGGGCTGAAAGGTATGGGAATGGGAGGAATGTTCACCTTCAATCTTTGGAGGTGCATCCGAGAAAGGTTCATATGTAGGGATCTTTAGTTTGGTGCAGAGTGATACAAAGACAGATTCAAGCTGGGTGGTCAGTTCTTGTTTGACTTCCTCCATTGAGGACTGCATGGTTGTATTTATGGTTGTATTGATGGATGAATCGA
>JZKD02S0555228.1:477837-493620 GCA_000966675.3 Picea glauca | reverse complement strand
AGATTTTTGAAAGGTGATGAAAACCCTCTCAAATTGTCTAGATGCTTCAAATTAAAGGAGATAGTTCTACTACTATTCAATATTATGGTGCTTACCAATATTTATACAATATGAACCTCACTACTATATATATTAATTGTTTTGTCAATTAAATTAATATTACGATGGAGTTTAATAAAAAAAGAGTAACCAAAAGTAATAAGGATAAGATATTTAATAATAATTATATAAGGAAAATTTCATATTTAGATTTTTGAAAGGTGATGAAAACCCTCTCAAATTGTCTAGATGCTTCAAATTAAAGGAGATAGTTCTACTACTATTCAATATTATGGTGCTTACCAATATTTATACAATATGAAACCTCACTACTCTTAGTTGTAATTAGTTGTTCTTATGTTTTAGGTAAATTATTGAATATGAATTTCAAGCTATAATTATTCAATATGAATTTCAAGTTATAAATTTATTATGATTATTTATTTAAATATAGTTATTATAAGTTATTTTAAATTTCATTAATTATATATTAAATAAATTATGTTTAATGTATAATTTATTTATTTTTTATTTATTTATGTGAAAAAGCACAACTTTTATTTCATAATATAAAAGTTACAATTCTTATGTGTGTTTGTTCATCATCATATAAAAAAAATTGGGAAAGAGTTCCACACATGCATCACGATCACATTTAAGACCCAAAATGATCATATAATAGAAGATTACAAAAAAACAAGACTAATCATCCTTAGCAAATACATACTATCATGAATTCAGAAAGAGAAAAATTTGTAGTCACTGATAGATGTCCCCTTCCCGTTAGTGTATTCTTTCAAACATAGCAAGTTTTCTTGTCAAATCAAACCCTCTTTGGACAACTAATGAGCTTCATATATGTTTTCATGGTGGAAGTAGATATATTGAAAAGTATCAGAAACATATTTCCCCAAGATTAAGCAATTCCAAATTTTCAAGTACACGATGAAATGATTGATCAATTTAGAGTCCCCATAAACATGTAAGGAGCTAAAAAATTGTTGAATATGCAAATTAGAGTGGTTATTTCTGTATAATAGGGAATCCCTAATGGTTTTTTAGCTAAACGAATCTATTTCTACATTCATAAATACAATTTAAAAACCCAAAAAATGTGATTTAGTAAAGATTTATGTCGCTTGATTCGAGCGAAAAGGACAAAAAAGTAGAACAGTTAAACAACTCCCTACATATATAAATATACACTGTGCACGAAGCTTTAAATGTTTATATTATATTTAAAAACATTTTAGTAATGTGGAGGAAGTTATGAAATATTCAAAATATATTTAAAAACATTTTACAATAAATACATAAGTAATGATAATGTGAAAATATCATTTATAAATATATATATATATATATATATATATATATTTAAAAATCAAAATAAAATAATATGTACATTGTAAACCTATAAAAATAAATAATACAAATAATTCAAAAGAGCTAAGCGAATTGATCAAATTCAGAGTATCAAACTATTAGGCAAAGCAAATTGACTGAATTTCGTGATCAGAAGAGTGAAGGTGAACTAAGCAACGAGATCCGTCAAATTGGGAGAATTGAGTGATCAGAACAATGAATAGGAACTTAGCAAACATATCAAGCATAGAAGTGAACATAGTTTTCAAGTTTAAGTATTTTTCACAGATTTGTCTTAACTAATATGTATGATCCGTCATACTATTAAAAAAGGTGGATGTTATTTAAGATAAATACTAAGACTCGGTAACACCAAATCTGTAATTAACATAGAACTCTTCCAATATGATATATGTTGGGTAGCAGAAGCAAAACAAAGCATAAAATTGTGAACATCAAAGTAAACACAACACAACAGGACTCACACAATTGACAGAGTGATTTATGTGGAGATCCAATGCTGGAAAAAATGATATTTGGTTTTCTTATTATTTAAGGGAGAATTACAATAGCCAATCTCAGGCATACAACTATCATCTCCTCACACACACTCTTCTTTATACACACATTGCACTGCACCTCTATGGATATACTAGTATATATAGCATCTCTCAAACAGTTAGACTAACTAATTATAATTAGATCCACCAGTTACACAATATATTCACAAAAAGAAATTCATGCATGCTCATTCTTAATATAGCTGCATGCTCATTCCTAATATAGCAGCATGCATGTGTATGTGACCAAATGAAATATTAGTTGACATGTTTCCAACAATATCAGTATTAGGCATCTTACTTCCAGAGTGTTGGTATATAGTCCAAATATAATTTAAAATTATTCTGTCACGATATTACAAAAATATAAAGTAAAATATGGACAATGGACAATTTCCACCAGTCACCACCTCTTTTTTTTCCAAATGAAAATTTCCCATTATATTAAACATAATATAATCTTTTTACATTGACTTTTCTTAACTGACAGAAAAAATGATCTCTATGTCTAGTCATTAAGAAAAAAAAATGACAGACCATTCAAATAACATAATGGGACTGTGTCATAATAACTATTTTCAGACTAGTAGATACATAGTCAACAATCTATAACTACTGAGCATCGACATATTCATGCGAAGGAGAAAATCTCAAAAAAACCACAGATACTTTGACCTTCTTGGACATATTAAAGAGATATGAACTGTGTTGGGCCCATGTGGCCTTCCATCCAGAGAGTGTATGTAATCTTCCCTTGGGTACTGAAGAAGGCCTGTTTAGATTGATAGTTCGTTTCTTTATTCATCTCCCGAAAAATGTGCTCAAAAGTAATGGATCTAAAATGTGAACAGATATCTATAATTCTTTCTTTCCACGCTTCAAGATTTGCAACTCTGAGTTCACCATCCTTCTTAAGCGATTCAATGACTATCTTTGAGTTGCCCATGAAATGAATATCATAAACTGAAAGTCTTGCTGCAAGCACTAAGGTAGAACATTCTTCCAGGAGCTCAGCTCTCGTGTTTGATCCACATCCACAATTCAATGTCCATCTGTATTCTCTTATGGCATCTATCTTAATGATTCCCCTCGCTCCACTTATGTTGCCATTGTGTTGAGCTGCCCCATCGAACCAAGATAATGGTTTATCATCTGGAAAAGAAGGGACCAATATCCTAGGTTTGTTTTCTTTAAGCGATTTCCAAGAGTGTTCTGATGCACATCGAGATAAGTAGACAACTCTGTGAACAAAGGGACACGAACCTTCAAAAAGTACCTTGTTCCTATCTTCCCATCTGAACCAACAAACAAATGATGGGAGAAAAGTCAGACTATAATTCTGCACAATCTAGTTTTTGAAGGAGACAACCATTGAAATACCATTCCATCCTTTTTCCAGTTTCATAGTCTTTTTAAGATCCTCCCAAACCGACCTGGTAAAAGGGCATTTAAAAAAAAGATGTTTGGTAGATTCACCATGGGCTTTACACAGACTGTACATACCTAGTCCCATCCAACCACACTTTTGAAGATTTTTCCAGGATAAAATCTTGTCTTCTACTAATAACCAGCTAAATAATTTTATCTTCATTGGGCACTCCCAATTCCATAACTTCTTCCGCCATCCTCCTTGTTTTTTCTTCCATAGTAGATTCGACAGAGCTTCATAAATGTTCTTCACATAGATGAATCCTGACATATCTCCTCCTATACAGATCAGTTCATCTAGCTTATTGTTTAAGGATATACCCGATTCTACCAAGTGTGCCTTATAGAAATCCCATTTGTCTGCAAGTATAATCGGCGGGTCCAAATATTCACTACATAACCAACTCTTACCTGTCGAAACCCCAATGGTCTGTATTGATGCTTGATGTAATAAGTAAATTCCTTTTTGATTCATCCTTTCCACTATCTCCTGTGATAGGAGGAATCATGTCCTAAGCCTAGGATCATATCTTTACCGACTATGATTGAATGACCTATGATGGGTTTCCATGCTAACCATCACAAAATAATAGGTAAGGTATTAGATAAATTCATCCATGTTTTGGATCTCGTATGGTGGATTGGATCCACTGAACGGAGCCATGTTCAAACTAGGAAATGAGGAAAATATTTATCTTTGAGGACACTCTGCCAAATCCCCATCTTCATAACAACTCTCCACATAGTATTTTTTGCCAAGGATCTACTAAAAAGAAAGATGTTATGAAGCCCCCAACCACCATATGATTTGGGTATGGAGATTGTCATCCAGCTACATAGATGATACTTCTTCTTGTTATTAACACCTGACCTCAAGAAAGCAAAACAAATCTTACGAATTGTATTAAGAACATAAATCGGAACATGAGCCAGGGCTAACCAGTATATTGGTTGAGTCTCCAAGACAGACTTAAGTAGCACTAAATGAACACCCAATGAAAACAACTTATTACACCAATGCTTTATTTGAGCCTTGAATTTGTCGATTAACCAATACAAGTCAACAACTTTGTAGTTATTAAGTTTTAAAAAATAACCCAAATAATTAAATCCAAGAGTCAAGTCCTTACTCGGAAAGGTTAAAACATCCTTAATAACATTTAGTGTATCTATGTTGACTCTTGAATGAAAAATAATAGACTTCTGAACATTAATGATCATCCCCGACGCCTTGCAAAAGTCCCAGAGAATTCCCCGGACAACCTTCCACTTAGAAAGAGATGCTCTAGAAAATATCATAATGTCATCTACAAAGAGGAGATGTAGAATATTTAGCATCCTAGAGACCTTTAAACTAGTAATGAGACCTTCATCTTTTTCTTTGTTGAGTGCCAAAATGAGACCTTCCATCATCAAAATGAAGAGGAGGGGCGACATCAGATGGCCCTATCGAAGGCCTTTTTTGCAGTTAAAGAAATTTGTAGGCTCACCATTAATCAGTATTGCGTAATTGGTGGAAGTGACACATACCATTATCCAGTTTGTGGTGGGAATCCCGAATCCACTTTGCAGCAAAATTAGTCTCAAATAACCCCAATCTGTGCAATCGTAGGATTTTTTCAAATAAAGTTTCAGAATGATAAATTGTAATTTCTTACTTTTGATTCTATGTAAAGATTCTTGAGAAGTCCCGATAGCATCTAGGATTTGTCTTCCTTTGAGGAATCCCAATTGCTCCATAGATAAAGATCTGGATAAAATTGGTCTTAATCTCTTAGCAATCACCTTCGCAATGATCTTGTAGCATAAGTTACAAAGAGCTATCAGCCCAAAATCCATGAATCCATTTGGTTTGTTTCCTTTTGGGATTAATGCAATAAAAGTTGAGTTGATCAGATTCATTACCTTCCCTCGAACCCTAGAATCCTCCACACAGTCTAAAATATCATGACCGACAAGTTCAAAGAAGGATAAGAAGAACTCTATTGTACAATAGTCAGGTCCAGGACTCATGTCCTTTTCAAAACCTCTTAGAATTTCTAGAAGTTCCTCCTTTGTGGTAGCTTGTTCCAATAGTCTTTTTTCCTCATCACTAACAAAAGTCGGAAAGAGTATAACATAATTGATTTGATTTATAATGGAAGTTTGGCCCAAGTCATTGTAGAAGGATTTGTAAAACTTAGATGCTTCCAACTTGATGGCTTCTTGTCCGGAATGAGTTGCACCAGATTCATCCTACACCTCCCAAATGATATTTTTGTTTCGCCTAAAACTCGCAAAATTGTGGAAGAATTTTGTGTTCTTGTCTCCGCATTTGATCCATATTTCATGGCTTTTCTGGCGCCATTGTTCTTCATCTGCCAGCAATAGACTCTTCCTTGTTTTCTAAAGATTTATCACTAATTGGTCAAGCTGTCCATCGGTTGAAACTTTGAACATATGTTCATATTTAAAAGCCAAAGTCTCTTGAATCTCTTTAAGTCTTTTGTGTCCTGAAGATGTTTATCCTTTGCCCAAAGTTTAACACAACATTTTAAGTTAGACAGTTTTTCCACTAGTCTCCTTTGAGCATCTGAAATGTTGTTCAAATCATGATCTTGCCAAACATCCTTAACCAATGTGGCAAAGCTATCCTCTCCAATCCAACCCAGATTAAATTTGAAGGGATAAGAAACTTTAGGTAAACCCTGTTCATGTTCAAGGCAAATCAGAGCATGGTCGGAAAGAAAGGGATATTGCACCCAAGATCTGTACCATTGAGTTGTTGCTAAAATCTCCTCTTCTAGTCTCTTTGAAATACTGTATACTCCAACTCAGCCATTTTTCCAAGTCGACAATGTCTCTACTGGATTCACATCAATAAGGGAATTCTTATGAAAAAGTGAATTAATATAGCCAGATAAAGGATCAGGAGTTGCTTTCTTCCCCCATATCTCTGTTGGGAAGGTTGTGAAATTTAAATCCCCTACTAAAATCATATCCTTTTGTGCTAAAAACCTCGAGGCCTCCATCGAAGCACAAAATTCCTTCCTATTCTGACATGGTCCATAGACGTTCAGAATCAAAAGATTTCTTTTGTCCTCAATGGAGTTCCCTATCAAAAGAATACCACCAGTACTTAGAAAGGGGCCAAAAGTAAAAAAGTTAGGATCCCAAGATGCAAGTAAGCCTCCAGATGTCCCCACTACACTCATAGCGCAAGTCAACCAATCAGGTCTTAGATTATGGATAAAGGATCTTGCCTTGTCCGCTAATACTAGTGTCTCCTATAATAGAATGATACTTGGGGAAGTAATATGTAACAGGATCCCACCCCTCTAACATTAAGGGAGACAATAATAATATCTTATCCCTTGCTATGGATTTTAATCCTCTAAGCACCCCGAGATTAGAAGTAGTTGTTGTTGTAGGAAAAGGGTTGTTTGCAATTCCCTCCTTCCTGCGAGCACTACACATTTTTAAAGGAGATACTTAGAAACCCAAACCCCATGACCACGCAGGGTCTGCATATGAATTTCTCCTCATCCCTTGACTCTCAGAAGTAGAGCCAGTAGTAGCCTTCCTCACCACAGGTGAAGTTTCAAAATAAATGGGAAGTGGTAAAGGTTTTTTGAGCCTATGCCCACATGGAATAAGATCTGTGAGAAGATTGTCTAAAGCACTATCACTAAGTTCAGACTCTTTATAACCAGGTGCTTGGGAAGAACCTAATGCAATTTTGACTATTGAAGGCTGAAGGGTCTTCTCTACAAGGGGATCCATCTCGAGAGATACAACACTAACTTTCTTGGCTGAGTCAAAAACTAGTCGAGGTTCAATAAGGATGTTAGTAACATCGCCTGTGCTAGAAGACAAGTTTAAAGAGTGTGTTGAATTAAGGTGATGACGTTCCCATAAAGACAACGACGAGTAGAGCTTAGGGAAAAATAGTCTTAACTTACTCGTGAATGAAGTATCCTTGACTGGACAGCTTTCCATATCATTTAAACCTAGATAATTTAAAGGAGTTTCTTCTTCCTCCAATGGTGTCATAGAATCATCCATTATTTCCACTACTTCCTCCCCATCCGGTAGAGAGCCATAAATCTGCGTACATTCCTTCTGAAGGTGCCCAGTCTTTCTACAGAGTGTACAATTAAAGGGAAGCCCAAAATAGTCCAGGCACTAAACAAATAGGAGACCATGCCATTCTATCTCCAATACATCCAAGAGACCTCCATGAATATCGATTTCAACTAAAATTTTTGCCATTTTTTTATTCGTTGAGTGAAGGTCCTCTTCCTCAATTTTTAGGATGCGCCCAATGGATTTCCCAACCGCTTCCATTGCTTTTTTATTCCACATCTGTAGTGGAAAAATCGGGAGGAGCACCCAGATGTGTCTAAAACTGAAATATTCAGTGGATGGGTTAAAACTTAGTTTCCACCGCTTTAGCATTAGTATGCCTCCATCAAAACTCCAAAAGGTATTCAAAACATTCTCAGAATATTCAAGGTTTTTAAAGATAAAGCCCAACCATCCTCTAGGCAAAGATAGCAGCTCCAGGCAGTAACACAATAAAGAGATCCAGTTTATCTTCATCCACTCCTCCAAGACTGTTGTACACCTTCACCTATAGGCTATTCTACCCACCATTGCACAAAGCAATAGTGTACATGACTCCTCTAAGACAATGTCCATACCAATAACTAACTTATGTTTAGTTTTTTTCGGCTTGCAAACTTTTACATAGAGAGAATAGGGGTTTTCTCTGTGGTTTTTTCGACCATCCGTATCCTCTACATTCCTTTGAAATGATAAATACTTGTTGTCGGTACCCAAATCACAACCAAAACTAACATGGGCATGAACGATAGAACGAGGATCTAACGATGTATCTAAAATTGAAGCCACTGGGTCATGCACAGAGCCCTATTGTAAGGTAGAACTCCGCTTATGACCAGAGTCACTCAGGGTGGTGAATAAGGGTTCTCCCATAGTCACATCACCTTCATAACACTTCTCAGGGTGATGGATTTTGGTATTAACTTCTTTGAACTCATCCAACGATGCAAATAATCCCTCCTCCTCTCATTGCACCTCGTCAGTCGCACTAATGAGTGCGCTGACATCATGGTCCATTATGGAGGGCACTTGGAAGCCCTTATAACTCCAGAAAATGTCAAAAATACCAGCCCGTCCCGTCAGAGCTGTTGATAATCACGAGGTAAGCTGCTTAAACAATGGTGAGGTGACAGAACCCAAATGTTAGAGGACTATTCCATAACTTCTATTCCATAACTATTTCTATCAGCCCAACAACCTCCGCAGAAACATAAATCATACCAAAACATCTCAAGACCTGTGGCTAAGACCATGACTAAGGCACCAACCAACTACTAAAAGGTCACCTAGATTATACCTTCCAACTTGCCTCCATGGAAGTCGAGGCCTATACAACACAAAATTTGAAAATCGCCCTTCCCACCCACTCTTCCAACACATTTCTCGAGGATGATTTCCAAAGGTAAATAAAAAGAACCACAAGCTTAATTCAGACTAAAGGTAAATCCAACATATTGTTGTAGAGCCCATTTAGATCCAACTTTTCTTTTGACTCAAATTTTGTAGACACAACGTATCACTGCAGAGCCCATTCAAATCTAAATTTGCTTTTGACTCAACTTTTGTAGACACTATCTTGATATATGAAAAAGGAGGGAAGGGGTACACTCTATAATCATTCATTTTAAATCAAAATACAACATTGGAGATGATAAAACACAATATGAAAGTCAAAACCAATTAAATTAAAATGTTAATCCATGAAATTTTAAAGTTGGTTTCAAATGTCAATCCCATATTAAGAGTGGAAATAACCTTTTTTTAACTCAAGAGAAAACAACCTTTTCTACACTCATTCAACGATTTATACTTCATTAGGTTTTTGTTGGAGACATTATTTTTTAATTTGTATTTTGAAACTTTTTCAGCTTTACCTTAATCATTGTGAAAGGCCTTGATATTTTAACAAAACTGCAATGAATAATATAATGGGATTGTATCTAAGGAAATAAATATATGAATGGTTATATTGATTTTTGTTTTATTTTTTCAAATAAAAGTATTTTAGCATTCAATTTTATTTATTTATTTATTTATTATGTATTGATTATGATGAAGAAAATTATTCTATCTAGTGAGTTTGTTTAAGAGTTGTGTATTATTTCCTATCCATTTTAAGTTGGTTGTTGCATAGATTTTAATATAATGCATTGATTTCACTGATTTTTGAATAGATAAATTTGATTTCAACATTGTGTGTATGTGGGTGAAACAAATTACTCTATTTAATGAGTTTGTTTAAGTGTTATGTATTATTCTTAATCCATTTTATGTTGGTCATTGCATGGCTATTAATATAATGCATTTATTTCAATGCTTAGTGCATTACTTTCAATGTTTTTAATGTGGATAAGATTGATTTTAGTGTATTTATTTTATTGTTTATTGCATTGATTTCAGTGATTTTATTCTTTTGGGAAGTTGTAATAGATGAATAATAAATAAAAGGAATATGTCAGTTTTAATTGGACGACTAATCAATTTTTGTGTAAGAGTTCAATTACAATTGAGATACAACAATTCACACTATCATGTTCTCTCACAATGATGACAAACATGAGAACGTGTTAGAAGACATAAAGAGGACAAGTTAGAATACATGACTAATCAACAAAAGAAATATTGAACAACATAAAAAGGTGAACAATAAAGAGCATGGTGTAAAATTCAATTGCAACATATGAAAATTGATGAACAAAAAGAATAGAAAAAGAACCACCAGGTCGTTTTTCTCGCAAGATGACCCAATTGAGGAGGAATAAGGCCGGTGATTCTATTATTATACAAATACATTGCAACTAGACTTTTCAAACCACCAAGATCAGAAGGAAGTACACCACTAATGCCACAACCAGACATATCGAGTTCCACAAGCTTGCTCAAATTTCCTATCTCTGGAGGAATACCTCCATAGAATACATTGTAGCAATTGTAGCAACTTAAATAAAGTATTTTCAAATTCCATGGATTGCCAAGCTGTCTTGGTATTCCTCCACCCAAAGTATTACCATACAATGAAAGATATTCTAGATTTGTTAGCTTTCCATACTCACCAGGAATGCTGCCCAAAAAGAAATTTTCTCCGAAATCAAGTTAGTTGAGCTTCACTAGATGGAAAGATAGTTGAGTTTGACTAGATGGCTCACATCCAGTGGCTATGCCCCTGAAATTTTTTTGTAAAAGACATCAAGAACCTCTAAGTTCCTCAATTTTGATATGTTGGAGGGGAGGCTTCCAGTGAGGAAGTTATTAGAGATGTCGAGAAAACGGAGGGCCTGGAAATTTGTGACTTCACCTGGGAATGGTCCTTAAATACTCATGTTGGAGATATGTAAGGCCATTACTCAGACCAACATGGTCACATTGGATGCCGGTCCAAGAGCAACGGGTGGAATAATCTAAAATTCAAAGTAATTTAGCTTCGATGTTATTGATGCAAAAAATGGTGAAATACACATTACATACTTCAACATAAAAGTGACAAACTTCCATCCTTCCATACACATTGGCAAAGTTTACATCATCTCAAAAGAGTACATCAAGCTTGGAAACAAAGAATTCAATCATTTAAAAAATGATTGGGAAATAACTTTAGATATTACCTCGACCATTGAAGCTTTTTTAGAGGATGATCACTCAATAGAAAACCAAAACTTTGTGTTCACTCCTATTAATATGGTACCAACTTTAGTCAACAAATGTATAGTTGATATTATTGGAATTTGTGTATATCTTCAAAAATAGTGTTTTTAAGAAGAGTTGCTCAGTGATGGCTTGGAAAAAATAGCAAGTAAGAGGGCCTGATGCTAGGTATTCATATGTGATGCAATTTAGGGTTATAACATATGTCCCATAATGTGTGAGGTCATAAGGGAATATGATGGCCGAAATACATTACAAAATCTTCACCAATGTACGAAGCAAGTGAGCCCAGGACTAGAGTTCGGGAGGTGCCATTTGCAAAAATAACAATTGTCTCATCGAGGCGGGAATACCCATGCTCAGGATGAAATAAATCATGGATACCAATCAAATACACTACAGATCCATGTCATATAAATATATAAAGTGTAGCCGCGACCAATATATAGTGGATATACATCTCAAAATCAAAGATATACATGTATAGTATCCATCTTCAAGAAGCCAATAACACCTGATGGTTGGAGATGAGGCCTTCAGAGCTTGAGAAATAACTTCAAGATCTTCAAAACTTGGGTAGGAGTGTAATGTGAGTGTACAACTTCACTACCCAAAGGTCTTTGATGGCTCATTAGGAACAAAGAAGAGGATCTCAATGATCAGGCATAGAACTTCATTGATTTCGAACAAGGACTTGATTGGAATTTTGGGATGGTCGAGCATGAGGGAAAGAGACAAACTGTAGAAAGGTTGACTCAAGTTGGGTTAAACTTCCCTTGTACAATATCACGACAGATGATCAGACTCAGGCAGCATGAAATTGACATAAGTTCACGATGCAATAGGCAAAACAAACTCTCCATGTGTTTGGAAGGATAACCAAACAGAGGAGGACACAACTCTTTGTAGAAAGAACATTCCTAAGGTCATATTAAATCCCAAAGATTGATGAACAAACGAAAGGATGTGTTTTGTCCAAGAGAGACTCATTGTGCTGCCATAAAAAGAAAATAAATTCCATGTCCTCTTTTTGGGGTATTTTTTATTTTTTTGTCTTTTTCAACATTTTGAAAAGCTTGAAAAAGAATAAAAGAATGCTACGTTACAAAAGAGGAACGAGTGTCAAAATCATACTAGTTATGAGTGCAAGGAACACATTGATTCTCATAGAAAGGATACATGTGCAGGAAAAGGACACTCAGGGAAAATCCTCTGTGGGTCAAGGTGTCAGGTCGCAGAGGCAAAGTGCTACAAGGCTTGTGTATAAGGCATGCTTCAAAGGTTCAGTTGAGAGCAACATGGAGCTGGCATTAGGCCAAAGACACAGAGATGAAAATGTGGTTAGAAAGACATGATGAAACCCCCTTCAATGTATTTTTCACAAGCCCAGAGAAGGTAAGCTCGGTAGTTTTTTCATGTTTAGAGAGTCTGAAAAAATGTAAAAGAAGACTCCACTGGGGTACCTTTTTCAAAGGTAGTCTAGTCAATTCGAAAAAGGGGTAAAATAGCATTGAAAAGACGTCTATTTAAAACCATTTTAACGATTGTGACAAAGACAAGATCACTCAAAAATCTTTTAAATTTTGAGGAGTCTGAAAAGAGCTTAACTATGGACTCACAACCTTTTTCTATATTTAGTCTCCTTAGCCCGAAAAAGTATAAAATCTACTTAGGATAAATCTCCCGAGTTATACCTTTTTCCTCCTTAATCTATAGGTAGGAAAAAGGGGTAAACTCATGTCAGTAGATGTTTTTCTGAACCAATTTAATGAGTGTGGAGGAACAAGGTCACTCGACAATCTTTTCAATTTTAGGGAGTCTGAAAAGAGCTTAACTATGGACTCCGTGGGGGTTCCTTTTTCATAAATTTAGTCCCTCAAGCCCGAAAAAGGGTTAACCTTATACCTGAGAATACTCTTCTAGTGAACTGAAGTTCCTAGAGTGTACCTTTGTTCGTACAATTGACCATCTAGACCGAAAAGGGGTAAACTACCGCTAGACAGACGTGCCTTCAAGTTTTAATTTGGTGAGCATGAAGGACAACAAGATTGCTTGAAAATCTTTTCATGTTTAGAGAGTCTGAAAAGGACTTAAATAAGACTCATTTTTAGGAGTCTTTAGGTTGAGGCCAAGAGTGATGATACATCAGATGTATAAGGCTCAATATAGTAATCAGGACAAGACTAACAAGGACTCTCGAGCCTAAAGTCATTAACGATGGCATGGACACCAAAATGAAACCAGGATCTACCTAGGGAATCCATATAGAGGTAGGCTCTACCACCTCACCATGGTACTTCTAAATCAGCAATGATGGTTCAGTACAAAAATTTGGTGGGATCGATCCTATGAAAAAGCGGAAAAGATAACGAGATGCAGAAAGTGGGGGTGGAATCCTAACTTAAATGAAAAAAGTTGGAAAAACGACTTTTACCAAAGGACCTTTAAAAGTGACCCATCTCCCAAAAATATTTCCAAACCAAAAGTGAATTGTATCGTAACATCCAATAAGAAAATCAAGAACCACGCTAAATGATTTTCAAGCCAGAAAAAATGACAAAAGGGTTCAAAAAAGTGTCAAAAAAGGACAAAAAAGCCTATAAATAGAAGCTGACAACTCATTTTCACCATTGCAAATTGAGAATTAACCAAAAAGCTAAAAATACCCCTTTGTTAAAATATTTGACTACAGGATCTTCAGTGGATGAAAGGAACTTCCGCTCAGACCAAGTAAGTACAAATCAACCCCTCTTGCATTTCCATACTTTCTTTCTGGATTTCTTTTTTTGGTGGCGAGACACACCTCTTTAAAAAATGACAACCCTATGTGTACGCGAGCTTTTCAAGGAAAACCCACGTATGCCCATGGGCAGAAAACAATCTACCCATGTGCATACATGACTATGTCAAAGACAACATGTGTACACCCTCAATAGCATAGAAAAAATGAAAAGCGAAAGCTAACTCCCCCCATGAACTTGCCATGTAACAGGATGTATGTGCATTGTGTTGGTTGTGGAGCCTGATTATCTTCCTGATTTAGAGGTCTTTTACTTTCAATTGTGTTTATACCCCATGAAGTATTTACACCCCAGAAGTATGTACACTCTTCCACACAGGGGAGTGCAAAGGGAGTGTACCCCCTCTGTGGGGTCCGGGGGGGCTATCCCCCCGACTGAGGGGTCTGGGGGCAAGAGGGCCCCCAGTGGGGGTTTGGGGGCAAAGCTCCCAAAGGAAAAATTGCCTTGTAAATGTAAATTGTAATTTCATTGTAAATCTGGACCGTTCATTATAAGTTCACAGATCTAATGATAGAGATTATGTTAGGGTTTTTTGCCCTACAAGGCAACTCTCTTTTATGAGGGAATTGTATTGCAACTATGGTTGATGGAAAATATTGTATTTTGAGATAGGAGATTGTGAGAGAAAGAAGAGGAAGTTACAGTGGGTTTGTTGTAGGTTGTATCCCTTCATATGTTGGATAATAATAAAGGAAGGACCCGACAATTTCTCTAGTGGATGTAGCCCACACTGGGTGAACCACGTAAATTTGTGTCTCTATTGTATTGTGTATCTTCTTTGTTTTGTTTCCACATTTGTTTTATTTTATTGCTCCACGGTCCTATTTTTCTAATAACTGGTATCAGAGAGAAAGGTAACTCACAGGAAAAGAGGGTTCCTGATTTGAGTGGGAGCAATTTCGGAAGATGGAAAGTTTAGGGTCGAGAAATTTAATGGCCAAAACTACCAGTTATGGAAGATGCAGATGGAAGATTATTTATATCATAAGGATCTATTCCTACCATTGGGCAGAGTAGCAAAGAAGTTGATGGCCATGAAGGACGAAGAATGGGAGATTCTTGACAGAAAGGCTCTAGGAATGATACGACTGAGCCTGTCAGCGTCGATAGCTTTCAATATTTCAAAAGAAAAGACAACGAAGGGTTTGATGGATGCGTTGGCCAAATTGTATGAAAAACCCTCGGAATCCAATAAGGTATTTCTAGTGAAGAGATTATTTAATATGAAGATGTCAGAAGGTGGGTTTGTTGTAGATCATTTAAATGATTTTAATACAGTTACTAATCAACTAAGTTCTGTAAAAGTGGACTTTGATGATGAGATCAGGGCTCTTCTAATATTGTGTTCATTGCCAGAAAGATGGAACGGCTTGGTCATGGCTGTAAGTAACTCTGTCTCTGGTTCAAATACTTTAAAATTTGATGATGTTGTTGGTGTTATCCTTAGTGAGGAAATGTGATGGAAAAGCACAGGTGAGACATTGGGAAATGTGTTGAACATGGAGAATAGGGGAAGACAAAAGGATAGAGGAAAGGGCTCAGGGAACCACATGAATTCTAGGAAGGGAAGATCCAAATTCAGACTTGGAAAGATAGAGTGTTGGAATTGTGGGAAGAAAGGACATCTGAAGGAAGATTGTAGAGCTCCAAAGAAACAAAGAGATGGACAACAGGAGAGAAATCAGGAAGCAAATGTAACAGTTGATGTGTTACAAGATGCTTTGATTCCTTCTGTAGATAATATTTTTGAGTCTTGGGTAGTAGATTCAGGAGCTTCATTTCATGCCACACCCCATAGGAAACATTTTCTATATTATGTTCAAGGTGATTTTGGACAGGTTCAT
>JZKD02S0555228.1:452195-477787 GCA_000966675.3 Picea glauca | reverse complement strand
TGATGATTACTATTCATACCATGGGATTCGTAGAGAGAAGACAGTTCCAAGAACACCACAAGAAAATGGTGTGTCAGAAAGGATGAACATGACAATCATGGAGCGTGCAAGGAGTCTGAGATTGCATGTTGGTTTTCCCTTACAGTTTTGGGCAGATGTTGTAGATACTATTGTTTACTTAATAAACAGAGGACCTTCAAGCTCTTTGGATGGTATAATTTCGGAGGAGGAATGGAAAGGAAAAAAGGTAAACTATTCTTTTTTTAAAACTTTCGGTTGTGAAGCATTTGTCCATATTAATAAATAAAATAGAACAAAGCTTGAGGCAAAATGCAAGAAGTGTACCTTTATTGGATATGGCGTTAATGATTTTGGTTATCACTTATGGGATTATGAAAATAACAAAATCATCAGGAGTATAGATGTCATATTCAATGAGAAGGTCATGTAAAAAGATCAGTTGCAGGGAAAGAAACAAGAAAAAGAAAATCAAGAATACACAGTGCTTGATGAGATCACTGAAAAGAAAATTCCAAAGGAACTAGAAAATCAAAATGTACAACACCAAGAGCAGCAGGTACCTCAAACACCTGCAAGTGTTGTTAGAAAATCTACCAGGTTAAGTATACCCCCTGAACGATACTCTCCTTCATTGTATTATTTATTGTTGACTCATTCTAGTGAACCAGAATGTTATGAAGAGGCAATGCAGGTAGACACCAAAAGGAAGTGGGATGTAATGTTCCCCACCTCTTAGAGAGGTGATGTGGAGACTCAGTGGCCTGGGCACCCCCACTAGGTCATATTCTTACACTGAAGGGGGAAGTCAAGGAGGCTAAAGTTATATTTTTCAGTTAACTTAAGAAAGGAAAATGGATTAAGGTTAAAAGATATCTCAACAGAAGAATAGAAGATTAACCTTGGGAGTTAACCTAACTCAACAAAGAATTAGAAGGAAAAACGTATAAGTAAGAGGCTGGGGCGCACCTATTAGGCATTCTAGTTTTGGATTAGCATTTGCTATTGCTCTTGAGCATTCAGTTTGGGGGTTTTGTTGTACAAACCCTTGTGAGAAACTCAGTGGTGAAATATCCACTCACCTTGTTCCGTAGCTTGGTCTCAGGGATGAAATACTCCTCCACACCATTCTAGTCTCAACCCATCTCCATCTAGAGCTTCAGAAGGTAGCAGGTCGTATTGTTCTTGTGTTTCCAGCAAGGGCACACCATCATCTAGAGGGAGGTTCGATCCAGCTTATCCTGAGGGCCTGGGGCCATTCTGACAGTTGGGTTTTGTTTGCAGTGGCAGGACCATCAGTTTGAGGGCTTTTTTGGAGGGTTATCATCATTCTACATTTGTCTGCAGATTAGGATGTCTTGGAGCCATAATGGACGTCTTGTGATTTAGTAAAACTCAGATCTAGGGGGATCTTCTTGAGATCAGAGTCCGAAACTTCTCCCACGGGATTCTCATAGACCGATCTATATTATTAGAGAGTTTCAGAGCATTTGGAGGCCTCCTTCATCAGGGCCGAAATAGCTAGGGTTTCAGTCATCTAGTGGGGCACACCATTCAGTGGAGGAATTCATATCTACAGGGTTTGAGAGTGGATTTGGGAATTTGGACATCTGAGTTGTCCTTACAGTTGCCCGATCTATCATTTGGCATATTTATATGGATGATTGGACACTTTTGGTAGCAGGGCCGAATTATTGAGGGCTTCAGCATTCTAGCAGGGCATGGCACTTTCCATCTTGGAGGTTGAGCATTAGTACAGCTCAGATCTACTTGATTCAGTCTTCATTGTATATCCAGCCTTTGGAGGCTTATTTCGTATTGTCAGGAGCATTTTGTAGCAGCTCATATGTATTGCTTGTACGACCATCTGAGGTTTATGCCAGATCGGTCATCTATTGTATTGATCTTACATTGCTCATAATAAAAAGGTCAAATCTTTGCTTGTGCTTCTACATCTTGAATACATTGTGATCTTCATGTGTTGATGAATCTTGTATGCACTTAATAACTCAATAAATACCTACACATCAATAGATCAGTAGTAGTTAGTGATTCCAAGAAAAGATTTGGCTTGGGATCATTACAGTGGTATCAGAGCTTCGATCCTCCAAACTTGTGGAAGGATCGGTGCATGCAAAGGTACAGATGTATCCTTATGGGAGGAAGAAAGCCAGTAGTGAAACAGAGGCCGAGATGGAGGGATCCAGAGATGACCATGAAGCTTTAGACTTGACTCTCGTAGCAGCAGAATTTAACAAGTTCTAGCAATCTGTCAACCCCACGGAAAGCACATTGGTCCGATATTTGGACGAATACCATGACGCCAACAGGAAGGGACCGACTGATCTTTCTGAAACATTGAAGAAAGTTTTCGAGAACCTGCAGATAATGAACATGAACCAATCCAAGCTAACTTCATTTCTAGTGGAAATGGCACATAAGGGGAAAGACCCTGATACTTATGGGCATAAGGAGGCTGGTGGATCCGGTGGGATCCATGAGGAGTGTTGACACTCAAAACTAAAATGGGTTGCAGCAAATCAATCTCGAGGCAACCTCGAACCAATTTGGATTGGGAGCTGCCCCTTCCAACCCGAGAGGAATCTCTTGAACAATGTCACAATAGGAATTTAAGTAGCGTGAAAAAGGTGGGAAGATTTATGGGTAAATGATGGTCTTGGATTTTTGGAGTTTGGGGGTTAAACTAGGGAAATGGTCCATTGGGCATGGAGTCAAATGAAAACCAAAGAAAAGAGACAACAACAGAAATCAAATAACTTGTGGAAAGTGAGGCAAAGTAAGTCTATCTTTCAACGCTTTGATAAATCATGATGCGGTAGCGGAAAAAAAAAGGAAAGGCCGATGTAGCAGAGGATATATGCAGAATTCTAAAAATGCAAATTGGTCTTACACCCGCTGATAGCTGGTGCAGAGGAAGGACAATAAACAATTACAGAAAACCCAAATCCATTCGTTATAGTAGTGTTCGTGCTAAAGTATAACGAAGCACATCAGTTAGAGGAAAATGAAATGAAACGCAGTTGCGATAGAATAAGGAAGAAATAACATTATGAAAATGATAACACATCAACTGTGAGTAAGGAGCATATCAAATGAATTCCAAACTAATTTAACACAGCTGAAAAGAAGAAGAACATGCTGAAAGAAATCAATCGTGATGAATCTCACAGTCGCAAGTAAAATATCTTCTTTATTACTCCATTAATGGCTTACAAAATAACTCAACAATTACAATAAATCCCTCTTCAAAAGAGGTTTCCCCCCAGCACTGCACTCATGCGCCTCCTCCAGTGGTGTTACATACATCATTCTTTTAAAAGAGAAAAAATCTGACATAAAAATCTTAGCGTTCCGGGAAATATGAACCGGTTCACCTTCTCTGGACTGTGCGAATGCCTGATGCACTACCGTTACAAATCTGAAATATTTCATGTACTCTTCATGATATTTAAAAAGGCCATGCGGCTGTGAGATAGGTTGTATTTAGGAATAGTCCATTGACAGTGATTCTTGTAAACTGCTTGCATTCCCTGGTAAATGTCATTGGCTCAAGAATCGAAGGTATGAAAGTGGACTTTTGCATTTGTGATGACAACCAAATAAGAAACTAATGCGAGTAGAAGAACATGCCGAATCGAAGACATCCTTATTGATTGTAAAGACATTGTAAGCATTACCAGGCTTGTAAACTAATGAACCATTCAATTCGAATAGAAACTTGGCACATTGAACGTACTACCGATGTGTGTTTCTGCTAACGAGAACGACTGTATTATATATGACTAAATCTCATGAAACGACAGAAATTGTGTCATTATTGTTGTGAATAGTAAGGCCTTCGTCTATCGCATTTTTAGATCAGGGCAACAGGAGAAAGTTTTCTCACGCAATAGCTGGCATCTCTACTGTTGATCTCTAAGGGATTCCATAAACAGCTATGCTAAGTCAATTTGAGCTTTTCGAGCATGCTTATTCCTCCTTCTCAGATGATTCTAGATCCAGCTCCAGAAGGCTCGGATCAAATAGTTCTGAAATCTGCCCTGTTTGCAGTTGTCTCTTCACCCATTTCACTATATCTTCATCTTGGATAAACATCACCGGCCTTCTACCCGTCAGAAACTCTAGCAATACAATTCCAAAGCTGTAGACATCGGATTCTTTTGTCAGCTGCCCTATTAAATTTATCTCAGGAGAAACATATCCCAGAGACCCAACAGGCATCGACGTGGATGAAGAAGGATCTACTGGAATTTCTGCTATCCTATCGAGGCCAAAATCCGAGAGATGAGCCTCAAAATCTGCGTCGAACTGCACATTGTTTGGCTTCGCGTCTCCATGGATAATGGTCAAGTGCACGTTGGTGCTACGAAAAGCAAGCCCCGGGCTATTCCGAGAGCAATGAGATAACGCATGGGCCAATTGAGAACATGGCCATCTTGATGAGAGGCTTCTTGCAGGAGAGTATCCAGGTTTCAATTGGGTATGTAATCGTAGACCAGCAGCCTCATGTCCTGCTTCATGTAATATCCCCTCAGGACTGTTAGATTTTGGTGCTTCATGTTTCCAAGGGCCTCTGCTTCTCATCTGAAAACGCTCTCGTCGATTGCTCTGTCTGCCGATCTCCTAATTGAAAGAACAGTTCCCTCTTGCAAACATGCCTTGAACACGATTCCATACCTTGTCCTGCTCAGTACGTGTTCTATCTTTGGAACATTCTTGCGCAGAGGTAATAGTGGCTCAGAAGGCATCTTTCCATTAATCGAGTACTGTTGGTGAAATGTATCAAAGCCATATTGTTCAGAACCTGCTTGCCAATGCCTCCACGTTCTACACCATCATTGACGATCACCAGGTAAATGGTAACGCCCTCATTCTCACACGAATGGTAACGCCCCAATCACCATAGAATGGTAACGCCCACAGGGAAAGATCCTATTTTTCTTGGTGCGACAGGATTTACAATCACCGCTGTAGCAAATACATTTTTGTTTTCTAAATATAGTCGCTCTAACATAATTAGATTGGTGAAATTTGGCAATGGTCCAGTGAAATGATTCGCAGGTCTAATGAATTGTTTTGAAGTGCCTTAATTTTTTCCACCAGCTGTTTCCATAAATCCATGGCGGTCAACAACAACAGCCAATGTGGTGTTTGGAGCTAAAGTAGATGGCCTAATTTCACAACCATAAGCATCTAACAAGAGACATTCGTCACTGAAAAACATAGATGCTTCCTTTCTCATCATCTCTTCCTTAGCATCAACATCAGCCTGATAGAATTTCACAATCATATGCCATTCACTTGCTTCCAATCTGATTTCTATCCATCGCTCGGTCAGCTTCCATCTTTCAGTAATGTCCATCGATTTCAATGACATGACCCTGACAATCGTATCCATCCATTCGCCCTCTAGGTTTTTGTAATTTCTCAGGTTTAATTTTTCTAGCGATGACAAATACTCAAAATCCCCGGACAATTATTTCAACTTAGCATAGGAATTTAAATATAATTCTTGTAGAGAACTCATCTTTCCAAAACCTTCCAGAAGCTTGACAATGTTTTCACACTTTTGCAGGTTCAAATATCTTAGACTGACCAATTCCATGAATCGATGGGGAAGCCTTTCAAAAGAAGTACAGTAGCTCAAGTCAAGCCTTTGGATAAATTTGAGTTGGCAAAGTTCTTCGGGCAATTCTTTTAATACAAAACAACCATTAATGGACAGATTGTGGTGTTGGAGGGATGTGTTGACTATTTCTGGCTTTGTTACAGATGGAGAATTAGGATCAAGCAAGTCATGTACTTCTTCTTTCAGAATCTCAATGAAGGAAACCCTTATCTGAAATTCTACTTGATGTTTTAGGCTTTCAATCTTCGTGAATATTATCTCCATAACCTGAGGAATAATTCCTATTTCACCACCATCACCATAACTAGTGCCCATGGTATATGTCTTACTAGAACCATTCTGTCCATATGCAAGAACCGTAGCATTGTAGCCATGGAACAAACCATCAATAAGTGGAGCAACACATTCTTCAAAATGGGTGTTGAAGGAGACCCAGTGCTACCATGTACATGATCATCAACAGGGAAATGGTGGGCAGATTTATGGGTAAATTATGGTCTTGGATTTTTGGAGTTTGGGGGTTAAACTAGGGAAATGGTCCATTGGGCAAGGAGTCAAATGAAAACCTAAGAAAAGAGACAATAGCAGAGATCAAATAACTTGTGGAAAGTGAGGCAAAGTAAGTCTATCTTTTAGCGCTTTGATAAATCATGATGCGGTAGCGGAAAGAAAAAGGAAAGTCCGATGTAGCAGAGGATATATGAAGAATTCTAAAAATGCAGATTGGTCTTACACCCGCTAATAGCTGGTGCAGAGGAAGGACAATAAAAAATTACAGAAAACCCAAATCCATTCGTTATAGTAGTGGTCGTACTAAAGTATAATGAAGCACATCAGTTTGAGGAAAATGAAATGAAACGCAGTTGCAACGGAATAAGGAAGAAATAACATTATGAAAATGATAACACATCAACTGTGAGTACGGAGCATATCAAATGAATTCCAAACTAATTTAACAAAGCTAAAAAGAAGAAGAACATGCTGAAAGAAATCGACCATGATGAATCTCACAGTCGCAAGTAAAATATCTTCTTTATTACTCCATTAATGGCTTACAAAATAACTCAGCAATTACAATAAATCCCTCTTCGAAAGAGGTTTCCCCCCAGCACTGCACTCATGCGCCTCCTCCAGCGGTGCTACATACATCATTCTTTTAAAAGAGAAAACATCTGACATAAAACTCTTAGCGTTCCGGGAAATATGAACCGGTTCGCCTTCTCTGGACTGTGCGAATGCCTGACGCACTGCCGTTACAAATCTCAAATATTTCATGTACTCTTCATGATATTTAAAAAGGCCACACGGCTGTGAGATAGGTTGGATCTGGGAATAGTCCATTGACAGTTATTCCTTGGTAAATGTCGTTGGCTCAAGAATCGAAGGTATGAAAGTGGACTTTTGCGTTTGTGATGACAGCCAAATAAGCAACTAATGCGAGTAGAAGAACAGGCCGAACCAAAGACATCCTTATTGATTGTAAAGACATTATAAGCATTACCAGGATTGTAAACTAATGAACCATTCAATTTGAATAGAAACTTGGCACATTGAATGTACTACCGATGTGTGTTTCTGCTAATGAGAACGACTGTATTATATAGGACTAAATCTCATGAAACGACAGAAATGGCGTCATTGCTGTTGCGAATAGTAAGGCCTTTGTCTATCGCATTTTTATATCAGGGAAACAGGAGAAATTTTTCTCACACAATAGCTAGTATCTCTACTATTGATCTCTAAGGGATTCCATAAACAGCTATGCTAAGTCAATTTGAGGTTTTCGAGCATGTTGATTCCTCCCGCTCAGATGATTATGGATCCAGCTCTAGAAGGCTCGGATCAAACAGTTCTGAAATCTACCCTATTTGCAGTTGTCTCTTCACCCCTTTCACTATATCTTCGTCCTGGGTAAACATCATCGACCTTCTACCCGTCAAAAACTCCAGCAATACAATTCCAAAGCTGTAGACATCGGATTCTTTTGTCAGCTTCCCTGTTAAATTTATCTCAGGAGAAACTTATCCCAGAGACTCAACAGGTATCGGCGTGGATGAAGAAGGATCTACTGGAATTGCTGCCAGCCTATCAAGGCCAAAATACGAGAGATGAGCCTCAAAATCTGCGTTGAAATGCACGTTGTTTGGCTTCGCGTCTCCATGGATAATGGTCAAGTGCACGTTGGTGCGAAGAAAAGCAAGCCCCGGGATATTCCGAGAGCGATGAGATGATGCATGGTCCAATTGAGAACATGGTCATCTTGATGAGAGGATTCTTGCAGGAGAGTAGCCTGGTTTCAATTGGGCATGTAATCGTAGACCAGCAGCCTCACGTCCTGCTTCACGTAATATCCCCTCAGGACTATTAGATTCTGGTGCTTCACTTTTCCAAGGGCCTCTGCTTCTCATCTGAAAACGCTCTCGTCGATTGCTCCGTCTGCCGATCTCCTAATTGAAAGAATAGTTCCCTCTTGCAAACATGCCTTGAACACGATTCCATACCTTGTCCTGCTCAGTACGTGTTCTATCTTTGGAACATTCTTGCGTAGAGGTAATAGTGGCTCAGAAGGCGTCTTTCCATTAATCGAGTATTGTTGGTGAAATGTACCAAATCCATATTGTTCAGAACCTGCTTGCCGACGCCTCCATGTTCTGCACCATCATTGACGATCATCAGGTAAATGGTAACGCCCTCATTCTCACATGAATGGTAATGCCCCAATCACCATAGAATGGTAATGCCCACAGGGAAAGATCCTATTTTTCTTGGTGCGACAGGATTTACAATCACCGCTGCAGCAAATACATTTTTGTTTTCTAAATATAGCTGCTCTAACATAATTAGATCGGTGAAATTTGGCAATGGTCCAGTGAAATGATTCACGGGTCTAATGAATTGTTTTGAAGTCCCTTAATTTTTTCCACCAGCTGTTTCCATAAATCCTTTGAAATATGGCGGTCAACAACAACAGCCAATGTGGTGTTTGGAGCTAAAGTGGATGGCCTAATTTCGCAACCGTAAGCATCTAACAAGAGACATTCGTCACTGAAAAACATAGATGTTTCCTTTCTCATCATCTCTTCCTCAGCATCAACATCAGCCTGATAGAATTTCACAATCATATGCCCTTCACTTACTTCCAATCTGATTTCTATTCATCGCTCGGTCAGCTTCCAGCTTTCGGTAATGTCCACCGATTTCAATGACCTGACCCTGACAATCGTATCCATCCATTCACACTCTAGGTTTTCGTAATTGCTCAGGTTTAATTTTTCTAGAGATGACAAATACTCAAAATCCCCAGACAATTCTTTCAACTTAGCATAGGAATTTAAATATAATTCTTGTAGAAAACTCATCTTTCCAAAACCTTCTGGAAGCTTGACAATGTTTTCACACTTTTGCAAGTTCAAATATCTTAGACTGATCAATTCCATGAATCAATGGGGAAGCCTTTCAAAAGCAGTACATCAACTGAAGTCAAGCCTTTGGATAAATTTGAGTTGGCAGAGTTCTTCGGGAAATTCTTTTAATACAAAACAACCATTCATGGACAGATTGTGGTGTTGGAGGGACGTGTTGATTATTTCTGGCTTTGTTACAGATGGAGAATTAAGATCAAGCAAGTCATGTACTTCTTCTTTCAGAATCTCAACGAAGGAAACCCTTATCAGAAATTTTGCTTGATGTTTTAGGCTTTCAATCTTCTTGAATATTGTCTCCATAACCTAAGGAATAATTCCTATTTCACCACCATCACCATAACCAGTGCCCATGGTATATGTCTTACCAGAACCATTATGTCCATATGCAAGAACCGTAGCATTGTAGCCATGGAACAAACCATTAATAAGTGGAGCAACACATTCTTCAAAAATGGGTGTTGAAGGAGACCTAGTGCTACCATGTACATGATCAAATGTAAATGAATGAGAACCAATTTGTACCTTGGGCAGCATAGTCAATTTTGATATCTGTTACAACAAGGAGATAAGACATAATCAAGAGAAAGCTTCCAGATATGAGGGGATTTTGGAAGGAGACACGCTCCAGGGTCAAATGGGTAGTAGGATCAATTCGAGGAGATACATACCCACATTCATAGATGAACACCTTGGCCGACATATGAGTGGCAGAGCCAACCCGAGACCGTATATGCCCACATTCTCAGATGAGCTAGGGAAACAGGAATTAGTTGAATATTTTGTGGGACAATTGCCGAGGAGTACCAATGAATACTACAGTTTAGATATGAAGATCCAAAAATAGATGTCCCTAGACTAGTATTGTCAACTCAAGTTCAGAAATCAACCCAGAACAAACAATAGGGGCAGTTTTGAGTTTGAACGAAGAGCGGGAAAAATAGAAATTCCATACTTTGATGGTACGACCAAGATGATAGCTCAATCTTGGGTACAAAATTTGGATACTTACCTGCAACTCAACCCCATGAGAGAGATGGAGACCATCAAATTCGCTACTATGTACCTGGATGGAAAGGCTCATGACTGGTGGTATCATGGACTCACCACACTCGGCCACAATCAGATTGTATGCTATATAGAGTTCACTCATAGGCTCATTGATAGATTTGACCAAGGAGATCCTGAGCTACATTTCCGGGAGCTTACCCAACTCAAACAAATAGGTATGGTTGAAGTGTATATTGATGAATTTCAGAGATTGGTAGTTATGGTATAGGATATGTCCCCAACAAGTCTCATGATGCTTTTCACAGAAGGGTTGATGGAACCCTTGAAGGGTTGGGTAAAGGCCTTTAAACCCCACAACCTACAGGAGGCCATTTGGAAGGCGAGGGATTTGGGGCCAGCTGCGAAGACTAGATTCATACCCAGACCACCTCTTAACAATGGAGGAAGAGATCAAAGACCTCCAATGAATCAAGGGGGACGTGACCCAAAGGGATTTGACAAGGGTCGTGGTAGGATAGATGACAACACCAGAAGGGAACTGAGGAGAAAGAAACTTTGCTTCACTTGCAAAGACCCATGGAATCCATCACATAAGTGCATGGGACGTGGCCAGGTTCACTATATAGAAGTTACCTCGGACAATGAAGAGGAGGAAGAGTATGGTTAGATACAAAACATTAAGGCTGAAACTGCAGAGACAGGATAAGAGGAGGTTCCAAAACTTGACTATACAGCTAGAGAGAAGGCTACCTTGGCATCTATCAGTGGGGTACCCAAGTTCAACATCTTCAGGATGAGATGGGTCTTGCAGGGACAGAGAGTCTCGGTTCTGATTGAGGGAGGAGCTTCCCACAATTTCATTGATGAGGCATTACTAAAGAGGAGGCACATACCTATAGTAGAGTTTGAAGGGTTCAAAGTAGAGGTAGCAGGAGGGAGTACTATGCCCTGTGAAAAATACATACCAGGTATGAAACTCACCTTAGGAAGGCATGAGTTAGTTCAGGATGTGTATGTGATGGATCTTCCCGATACCAACATCATCCTAAGGGTGCAGTGGCTCAGCACTTTAGGTCCCATCACCACCAATTACAAGACCATGGAAATGTCCTTTCTAGCGGAAGGAGGACGAAAGGTTGTGCTCAGAGGCATAACAGGTAACTCCACTAGTGTTATCACCCTATAAGTTATAGGATCAATTGGTGACTGGGATATTATATGTCTCTAGTGTTTTTTGTTGACAAATGATTTTTCATTCTGCAAATAATTTGAAAAAGAAAAAAGAAAAAGAAAGAAAAGAATAAAGAAAAAGAAAAGAAAAGAGGGCATAAAAAATTGGAATAAAAGCCCCATGCAAATAATAGTAACTTGGTCCATACCTTTCAAGCATGGCCAAGTTCTTTTTAAATTGATGTTTATAGGGTAGTGAATGAGTTTGGCTAAACAGTTTAATCTTAGCCAAAGTGTCTAGGTTAGATTAGTGAATAAATCTGGCCAAACTGTCTAATCTTGGTCAGATAGCCCCAGGGTAGAGTAATTTCTTAACCCAACAGTCTAATCTGGGTTAATAGTCATAGGAAGCTAGGTTAGAATATAGGCTATTTGCTTTGTTGCTTCATTTCAATAAGAACTAGTTTGATGTAACTGTTGCACCATGTTTCAGATGTTTAAAAATTGTGTTGGTCAAGCCCCATGGTGGTGTCCACTTGAAAAACCTTGGAAAAACCCATAAAATTCATTTATCCTAAGTTCTCCCTGGCGCATGTGTTTCTGCTCCCCACTTATGCTCCTTGCACATATAAATGGTCCTGATTGTGGCACCCAGATCTACGGTGAAAATATTTTTTCGGACCCCCCCAACCGTTCTGCCTTTAACGGAAGGGGGGTGTCCGAAATTGCTGATAAGACCCGCACGCATTTGGACGGCCCAAGATCGAGCGCGCAAATCTATGGTCAACATTGGATTCCGAACCCCCCCATCCATTCTGCCTTTAATGGAGGGGGGGGAGTCCAGAATGAGTGATAAAAAGCGTGCAAAGATCCGCGGCCATGAAACAAGCACTCAGAACAAGCACTCAGAAGGGAAGAATGCATATGGCATTCCTCCAAGAATAGGTACCATATCCAATGGCGATTACTGACTATAAAAGGGCCACCTTCGAATTCCAGACGAAGGACGTGCATCCGGCCGATCAGATGGATCTACATAAGCAGACAGGAGAAATGGTCTTTTACATGCTAATGCATGCTTCCACTACTGCGTCCAAACTGCAAGTGTCCTTGAACAATGTTCAAACACAACTGAAGTTTGAAAAGATATCGTCCTTTGACAAGGACAATAGGATCAAGACTTTGGAGGAGCTAGTCCTCAATATCGGTTACGATCCTGTGAATGTGAAAGAAGCTGAGGAAATGATAAAGAAGAAGAATGCTGACATAGACTCCTTGAGGAAACAACTGAAACTCCCGCCCACGGAGGATTCGTAGGAAAAGGAGATAGCAGAGAAAGAAGGAGAGAAAGATGAAATGCTTAAGCTACTTATGGAGCAAAATGCATAGCTAAAGGAGATGGAGGTTGAGATGGAAAAACTAGTAAAAGAGAAAGAGCAACTGAAACCAATGGAGGTCATTCCATTGAGTGCTATTCCAATTTTAGGAGTGAGCATAGCACCAGTGACAGAGGTCCCATCAGCAACTCCATTGACATCCCTGGAGAAAACGGACAACCTGGCTAAGTCTATGGAAAAGATGAACCTATAGGAAATAGAGATCAGCAGGCTAAACAAGGAGATTCAGAACCTTCAAGAACTCAAATATTCCTTTCAGACCAGCCTCTCCAAGGAAAAGTAGGTGACAGATCAGCTCAAATAGAAGTTGCAGCAGCTCCGAAAGTAAACAGTGGCAGGAAAAACTTTGGCCGAGGTTAAAGAAAGTGTATGGATAGACATCACCAAGTCCATGAACGAGATATGGCCCATGATACAGATCATGTTTGAGCAGAATGAATTGGTACAAAGAAGCAAGCAGGGCATTGAGAAGATCAGGTCAGAATTGGGAGAGATGCCAACACAGGCGAATGAGATCATCAAGTTCCCGAATTCTAAGACCAGGGAAGAACTGGAAGAGCTGAAAATTGAAGACATAACAGAGACCATCCTTGAGGTCAAAAGAGTTTTGACCAAGAGAGGATTAATGCTTCAGCTGGAAGAAAAGGTTCAAGCCATGGACCTAGGGGTACAAAGTTTCTTCAGTAAGATTGAGGCTCTCCAGAAGAAAGGTCTTCCTAGTCTAAAGGTAATCAATGATAAATTGATGACACTCCGGACTACAAGAAGAGATTGGCCGATATGGCTAAGGACAGTTCAAAGTTTGGAGGAATTCAAGGGAGCATCACTGGAAAAGCATTCCTAGATGCCCTTCAGTGGTACATCAGTATCCAACATGAGATTTCATACATCTTCCTCACCAAGCCTACCTTCGCCAAGTACACAGAAGTGGACGAAGTGTATCGAAGGCTACTCAAAGTCAATGTGCCCAGTCATCTCCGATGGGAGGAACTCTGTGATCTGATCAAGTAGAATATGAGTTGTCCCAGTCCAGTAAGTTGTCCAGTCAGATGAGGTCGTACAGAGGCTTCATCAATGGTCCACCCAGAAATCAGCATGCAGTTACACCACATCATCAAGCAGTTCCTAGATTTAGGAAATTTGTTAAGTTAGTTAGGCTAAAAATAGTTTTAGCACATCCTGGTCATGAATGACAGGATCGTTTGTAATTTGAGTTATAAATACTTCACCTTTCAAAGTATTGGGGGTTGTTGATCTTCACACACTAAAGCTATCAGACTGTAACATTTTTGAAGAAATCTTCCATTAATAAAAAGGAGGCACTTTTACAGGATTCTTGCATGTATTCACTGGTGATGTTTTTCTCTCTAAGTAGAATGTTATTCTCACTTTGTTATCATATTGTTTTCTGGATCTAATCTTTAGAAGTAACAAAAGTTGCAGGATTTATCTCGTATACCCTGTTTCTGACTCGAAAGATTTTAGTGTTTTATCTTCTGGTGTTTTCAATAAAGAAATTCTTAATTACTTCTTTGTTGAAATTATCTTTCTCATCTTTTCTACTATTCATCATTTATGCTACTGAAGAATCCAGTGATTATATTATCTCACCCTGTGAAAGTTTTCCCTTTGCGTTTCTGGTTTGGATTTCATATTTATTTAAGACACAGACCCCATAGCCCAATGGATGTGTAGACTGTCTCAACCAACTCTCCAAACACTGTGATAACAAAAACTGACCTATTTATTTACCTAGCCTAATATTAAAAATTTGAACCATAGCTAAATCATATAGAGAGATCCCTCTTTGAAGTTGGAAGGGCTAGATCCCAGCTTCAAAAGCGGTTGGATAAAGTTACCTTAGTAGATTTCTTCTATTGTCAACCTCTAGGAAATTTACCGAGTGCTAACATAGTGGCGACTCCACTGGGGAAGAACATATAAAATTTATAACTTCATGTTTTTCTTTCCCTAAAAGAAATTATGTTCCTGAAAGATTGCAAATTTGAGAAGTAAATTTAGAGGTTGATTAAATTTGTACATATTATTTTCAGACTCATAAAACTAAAAAATATATATATAAAAGTCAAAAAGAAATCTGGCTCCCAAGAATGTTTTTACTCGATCTCATCCAGACCCAGAACCTGCGATAGTGACAGATAACCTGGAACAGTTGCTCAGGAAAAAGACCGTAACTGAAGGCTCAGTGAGTCATACTCCCTTGCATGAGTCCCTTTCCTTTTCAGGGGAACCTATTACCTTTCAAAACCCTGACTTTGACACCTTGTCCCAATAAAGCCTGGTTAGAACACGGTCCGATAGTTTTGTGACTGGAATCATTTTTGACCCAACTATTTTGCAACCCCAAACCCCTGAAGTTTTGTCTCCCACTGCTAAACTGCAAACCACTCCCTCCTCTTCCTCATCTTCAGTCACTACCTCGTCGATCCTCCAATCTATTATCCCACCTCCTCCACCCATCATGGCGGCTAGATATGCTCCCTTGGTGTTGGATGCCCCTCTTCATGCCATGCCCCAAGACTGTCAAACTAGACTTCCACAGTTTGATGCAACAAGACCTTTGAGTGCACAACAACATGTTGATAAAATGAATGATTATTCTGATCTGCGTGAAGTAGATGAGGCTGACGTTCAAATGAGATTGTTTTCCCAAAGTTTGATAGGTGACGTTAAAAAATGGTACAAAGGTTTACGTGCTACCTCTGTCCTCGACCTTACTGCATTCCAAAGGAGTTTTCTAAACAGATGGGAGGTAAAGAAAAACCCTCTCCAAATATTGTCAGAATAAGAAAAAATTAGAAGAAATCAAGGTGAGACAGTACAAGATTACTGCACTCGTTTCAATAACCTATACAATGCAATCCCAGCTGAAATCAAACCTCCACGGGGTTTGGCATTGATAAAATTCCCTAATGGTTTTGACGCTGACATGTCATACCAACTAAGGGAAAGAAATTCTACCACCCTGGAAGATATGCAGAAAAGTGCAATAAGTGTGGAAGCCAATTTGTTGGCAAAAAGGGCACGTCAGAGGTCAGAGAGGAGAGTCACAATTAAAGAGGAACCTTCCACATCAACCTCAAATTCCAAATTGGATTCTTTGGCCAGAGCAATGGAAAGAATGATGGAAAGAATTACTGTGTCAGAAAGAAATCCTCCAAGAGACAACCCACCTTCTCCTCAGGTTCGGAATCCTAACTTCAGGAGAAACCCTCCTCAAATTAGACAGAGAGATCCTAGGGATCAAAGAGAGCAGAGAGGTCCAGATCAGCAGATCAGACCGCTCCTACAAGAAAATTATGTTGATGAAGGGGAGGAAGTGATTGAGGAACTAGAGGATACTCACATAAATCTCATGGGAATTCACGATAACGAAGCTATTTTCCTTACCCAAGAAGAGAAATAACTTTTTCTTCTCAATCAAACAAAAGTAAGTGAAGAAGCGAAAGATGCAGAACAACAAGCATTTGAAAATTCCATTTTGGAGGTACACCGGCATTATAATATGCGGAGTAAAAAGACAGAAGGGACTTCCCCAAAAAAGATGATTGAAACGAAGAAGGTGACTGAAACCAAGAAGGCCTCTGAGCCATCTGCCGAGAAGATTCCTGAAAAGAGCACTGCCGAAGTTCCCACGAAGAAAAACCTTACTATTCTAAAAAGATTGTCACAGTCCGAGGTTTCACCTATTAATCCACCAAGTACTTCTGGCCAGAAGAGTGTGGTGGACAAACCAGAATTGATGAGCCAAGACAGAGCTCCTACTCCTTTCAGCCTTGAGGGGGAACTAGCCAAAGTAAAAATTCCCATTCCACTCTCCGAGTTGATGAACAAAGACGTTTATCGCTCACAGGTGATTAAAGCACTGACCATTTAACCTGACATAGGCACGAAGGCCTTAACCGTTGGATCAACAAATCATTCAGATACCATGAACCTTACAGATGATCATCCTGAACTTTTGTTCGGACCTGAAGTAGATGGCCGAGACGATAATGGTGATGTCGCTCCTTTTTACATCAGTCTAAACATACATGACCTGATCTTGCATAATGCTATGCTGGATTTGGGTGCTTCCCACAATCTGATGCCTAAAGAAGTGATGGAGAAACTGGGACTGGAGGTCACCAGACCTTACAAGGATTTACACTCATTTGACTCCAGTAAAGTTAGATGTATTGGTTTGATCAAGGACCTATGTATCACCTTGGCTCAGATTCCTGCAAAGAGCATGGTCATGGATGTGGTAGTTGCAGTCATCCCCCCGAAGTATGGAATGTTTCTATCCCGGTCTTGGAGGGCTAAGTTGAGAGGTACCCTGCAGCTAGATATGTTTTATGCCACTATCCCAGTTTTCGGGCAACAAAGAAGGCTATACAGAGAAACATTGATGAAATACATGGTCAGTAGCCAGGAAAAAACACACAACTATCCTCTTTACTCCACACATTCCGACTTGGATTCTTTTATCCTGTATAACGATGGTGACATAGAAGAGAAGAAACCTCAGCTGACAGAAGATACATTTGGTCCGGATGAAGGCCAAGAAATCGTTGAGGTAGCAAGGATGAAAAATGTGATAACTGAAGAATTACCGGCAGATTTCTGGAGCATGGATTTTGATGGAGCAGTGGGCAAAGAAGGAGCAGGAGCAGGAGTTTGGCTGCATAATCACAGAAACAGGTATTCAGAAAACCATTATTACAAATTAAATTTCCAATGCACTAACAATATTGTTGAGTATTAAGCCTTGATGCTCGGTCTGAAGCTTTTGAAAAGAGTTGGTGCTAAACAGATTATGGTAAGAGGTGATTATGAGTTGATAATCCAGCAAATCAAAGGTGAGTACGCTGCAAAACACCCACATCTTAGAGCTTATAGGAATGTTGTTCTTGATGCCCTTAGATGTTTCACTGAATTTGACTTGCAGGTAATGCCGAGGGGAAAAAACATTTTGGCGGACGGATTGGCTACGTCAGCAGCCACATGTAAGATTCCTTTCCGCTCGACTCGCCCATACACGGTTGAGGTGAAATGCAGACCAACCGTTCTTGGCAATATCAGGTACTGGCAAGTGTTTGGTAATGATGATCAAATCGAAGACTTTTTGCAGTGTAAAAATGATTTTGAATGTACAAATATAGATTTAGAGAACGAAGATAAAAATGTAAATAGATCTCATTTTGAAGTTGATAGTGTAAATAGTGTAGATTCAGGAGAATTAGGCGATGACGAAATGGATGCCAATATTTTACATTTGAAAAGTAATGTTTTTCCTAGGGGCCTAGTCCCTTTAGAGGACTTGTTTGATTTTAACGACGTAGCCAAAAAACCAAAAATTGAAGCTAATGGAAAAGAGGTAGAAGACTGTAATATAGGGACAGAGGAGAAACCCAGGATAGTCAAATTGTCCAAATCACTACCCCCTGAGCAAAAACTCAAATACATTGAGCTGTTCAAAGAATATTTAGATGTCTTTGCCTGGGGTTATGAGGATTTGAAAGCTTATGATACCAGCATCATACAACACAGGATTCCGATAAAAGATGACCAAAAACCGTTCAGACAGAAACTTAGGAGGATAAATCCCAAGTTACTCCCTCTGATAGAAAAGGAAATCAAAAAAATGTACGATGCCAAAATCATAGTCCCGTTGCATTTTTCCAAATGGGTCTCTAATTTGGTCCCTACGCGTAAGAAATCTAGAGAAGTCAGAATTTGAATAGATTTTCGAAATCTAAATAAGGTCTCCCTTAAGGACAACTACCCCTTGCCCAAAATGGACCATATCTTACAAAGGGTGGTCAGATCCAGTCGAATCTCTTTACTGGATGGGTTCTCAGGTTATAATCAAGTCCTAGTTCACCCGGATGACCAAGACAAAACCGCTTTCACCACACCATGGGGAACTTTCATGTATGCGAAAATTCCTTTTGGTTTGATCAACGCTGGGGCCACTTTGAAGAGAGCGATGGATATCGCCTTTGTGGAAGAATTAGGTAAGTTTATTGTCATCTATTTGGATGATGTAACTGTGTTTTCTCGATATGATGACGAACACCTGTGACACCTCAGACAAGTCTTCGAGAAATGTAGAAGGTTCGGGATTTCTTTAAATCCTAAGAAAATCCTTTTCGGACTAGAGGAAGGAAAACTGCTAGGACACATCATCTCCAAGGATGGAATCAAAATAGACCCTAGCATAATCGAGGCCATACAAAAATTAGAACACCCAAGAAACATCAAAGAGTTACAGTCTTTTATCGGGAGAATAAACTTTCTACGAAGATTCATTCCCAATCTGGAAGAGCTCCTCAGAAACATTACAAATATGCTAAAAAAGGATGTGAAAATAAAATGGGATTCTGATTCCAGACAGTCTTTCGAACAAGTCAAATGAGCACTCACAGAGGCCCCTGTCTTGATCAGTCCTGATTTTACTAAGGATTTCTATTTTTTTTCTTTCGCTTCCGAACATACTATAGAAACAGTATTACTACAAAAGAACAACGAAGGGTATGAACAACCCATAGCTTTCTTTAGTAAAGCATTAAGAGACACTACTCTGAATTACAAGATAATGGAGAAACAAGCTTTTGCCTTGGTAAAGGCCATAAAAGACTTTAGAGTCTACATTCTCCATTCCCACACCATAGCATATGTTTTGAATGCGGTAGTAAAAGAAATTTTGACCCAGGACAATCCGGATGGAAGAAGAGGAAAATGGATTGTTGTTATTTTAGAATATGACATAGAGATAAAGCCTACGAAACTAATTAAAGGTCAAGGCCTTGCTAAATTAATAGCTGAATCTAATTTCCATGCTCTTGACATTAATTTTTTAGCTGCAGCAGATGAACAGGGTGAGATGGCGACTCCAAGCATGAGAGAGGTATTTCTCAACTCTCCATGGTACGCAGACCTTATATTCGTTTTGCAAAATTTACAAGCTCCCCCTGGTTTGACTAAGACTAAAGCTAGATTTTTGAAGTTGAAAGCCTTAAAATTCTGTATTCTAGAAGGCAATATGTATTGGAAAGATCCTAGAGGTATTCTGTTAAATTGTTTATTGAAATATGAAGCTGACTATGTGTTACAAGAATTTCATGCAGGAGAATGTGGTGGCCATCTGAACTGGAAGGTCACAGCCAACAAAATCCTCATGGTTGGTTTCTATTGGCCCACCCTGTTCCTTGATGTACATCATAAAGTGACTGCATGTCATCAATGTCAGTTGTTTGAAGGCAAAAGGAAACTCCTTCCTCTCCCCCTGAAACCGATCTCAGTTGAAGCCCCTTTCCCGCAATGGGGATTGGACTTCATTGGAGAAATACACCCTCCTTCTTCAGGCCAGCACAGGTGGATTCTCACCGCCACAGATTATTTTACCAAATGGATCAAGGAAGTACCAAGCAGGCAAGCCACTGACTCTGTTATTATCAAATTCCTTGAAAATAATATCTTGTCTCGCTTTGGATGTCCTATAAATATTATAACTGATAATGCAACTGCTTTTCAGTCGAAGAAACTCATAGATTTTTGCAACCAGTATCACATTAGTTTGGGACATTCCACAGCTTACTACCCTCAGGGGAATGGGCTGGCGGAATCTTCAAACAAAACCTTGATAAACATCATTAAGAAAACATTGTAGGAAAACAAGAAATCATGGCATAACAAGCTAGTGTTTGCCTTGTGGGCTGACAGACTGACCACCAAGAGGTCAATTGGTATGTCACCATACCAGTTGGTCTATGGCATTGAAGCAGTTTTCCCCACTTCCTTAGGAGTCTCTGTCATGAAGTTGCTTCAAGAGGTACAAGCCGAGCCAAATGACTCACAGAGAAGGATGAACCAGATGATTCAGTTGCAGTAGTCTAGGGAAGACGTTTTCAACGAGACTCAGGTAATCCAAGAAAGCATCAAGAATATTTTTGACAAAAGAACCAAGGAAGATTATTTTGAGCTAGGATATTTGGTGCTGAGATGGGATGCCAAAAATGAAGACAAGGGAAAGCATGGAAAATTTGATAGTCTGTGGAGAGGACCATACATGATTCAAGCATTCAGGGGAAACAACTCTTTCTTGCTAAACAATGCTGATGGGACAGATCTTCCAGGAGGACCAGTAAATGGCAGAATGCTGAAGCATTATGTACCACCTCAGTAGAGACTCGAGTTTCACTCACCATTGTACATGCCACTTTTATTTTTCACCTTCATTTTCTGAGTGAATAACATAAGTCAGTTGGTTGAAGCCCGAAGAGAAGGCCATAAGCCGCTGACCTCTGTTCTTCCATTTGTTTTTTCGAAAATAAAACCAATCGATCAATGAAGGCCACTAGGCAGGAATTCTCAGAATGACCAGGACCAGGATTCTTCGCACTTCACATGGAAAGTAACATCCCCAGGTGGAGCCACTCTTATCACCTTATAAGTTATAGGATCAAATGGTGACTGGGATATTATCTGTCTCTAGTGTTTTTTGTTGACAAATGATTTTTCATTCTGCAAATAATTTGAAAAAGAAAAAAGAAAAAGAAAGAAAAGAAAGAAAAGAAAAAATAAAAAGAAAAGAAAAGAAAAAGAAAAGAAAAGAGGGCATAAAAAATTGGAATAAAAGCCCCATGCAAATAATAGTAACTTGGTCCATACCTTTCAAGCATGGCCAAGTTCTTTTTAAATTGATGTTGATAGGGTAGTGAATGAGTTTGGCTAAACAGTTTAATCTTAGCCAAAGTGTCTAGGTTAGATTAGTGAATAAATCTGGCCAGATTGTCTTATCTTGGTCAGATAGCCCCAGGGTAGAGTAATTTCTTAACCCAACAGTCTAATCTGGGTTAATAGTCATAGGAAGCTCGGTTAGAATATAGGCTAGTTTCTTTGTTGCTTCATTTCAATAAGAACTAGTTTGATGTAAGTGTTGCGCCATGTTTTAGATGTTTAAAAATGGTGTTGGTCAAGCTCCATGGTGGTGTCCACTTGAAAAACCTTGGAAAACCCCATAAAATGCATTTATCGTAAATTCTCCCCGGCGCATGTGTTTTCGCTCCCCACTTATGCTCCTTGCACATATCAATGGTCCTGATCATGGCACATATTTTTTCGGACCCCCCCGACCGTTCTGCCTTTAACGGAAGGGGGGGGGGGTCTAGAATTGCTGATAAGACCCACGCACATATGGACGGCCCAGGATCGAGCGTGCAAATCTATGGTCAACATTGGATTACGGACCCCCCCCATCCGTTTTGCCTTTAATGGAGGTGGGGTCCCGAATGAGTGATAAAAAACGTGCAAAGATCTGCGGCCATGAAATGAGTGCTCAGATCAATGACTCAAAATGTTTTTCGAACCCCCCCGACTGATCTGTTTTTAACCGGGGGGGGTCCGGAATGGAATCTTCTCTCTGGCGGGCCCCTCTTTATACGTGGCATCAATTTAATGGTCCTGAGCTCCATCACCACCTACTATCTGAAGTTTGTTGAAATTATCTTTCTCATCTTTTTTGCTATTCATCATTTATGCTACTGAAGAATCTAGTGATTATATTATCTCGCCCTGTGAAATTTTTCCCTTTGCATTTCTGGTTTGGATTTCATATTTATTTAAGACACAGACCCCATATCCCAATGGATGTGTATATTGTCTCAACCAACTCTCCAAACACTGTGATAAGAAAAACCGACCTATTTATTTACCTAGCCTAATATTGAAAATTTGAACCATAGCTAAATCATATAGAGAGATCCCTCTTTGAAGTTGGAAGGGCTAGATCCCAACTTCAAAAGTGGTTGGATAAAGTTACCTTAGTAGATTTATTCTATTGTCAACCTCTAGGAAATTTACCCAGTGCTAACAGCCAGAGTGGTCACTGCCAAGAGGATGGAAGCCATCTTTAGAAGGGAAGAAATTGTATACGCAGCAGAATGTAAAGTCTCAACACGAGTGGATGAGAAGGGAAAGGTGCACTATGCTCCGGAGATTAAAAACATCCTTGATAGGCACCACAAGGTGTTTGGGCCGATTCCTCCGAGTGTGCCACCAGACAAGGGGTTCGAGCACATTATTGAGCTAGAAGCAGGGGCTAAGCCAGTTATCACCACACCCTATAGGAATCCCAAGAAGTATAAAGATGAGATAGAGAAGGCCATCAAAGAGATTCTAGACATGGGACAGATCAGGCTGAGTTCAAGCCCGTTCACTTCTTCAGTAGTCTTGGTTAAGAAAAAGGACGGAACGATGAGAATGTGCATTGACTTCCGGGATTTGAATAAAAAGACAATCAAAAATAGGTACCCCATACCCAGGATTGATGAGTTGTTGGATGAGCTGCATGGAGCTATCTATTTCACAAAAATTGGCCTCTGTTCGGGCTACCATCAAATCAAGATGAGGGAGGAGGACATCTTAAAAACAGCCTTTAGGTATCACTATGGCCATTATGAGTTTTTGGTAATGCCCTTTGGGTTAACCAATGCCCCAGCCACATTCCAGTCCTACATGAACCATGTGTTCAACAAACAACTGAGGAAACACTTGTTGGTATTCTTTGATGACTTACTCATTTACAACAAAACCTAGGAGGAACACCTTCAACATGTGGACCAAATCCTATCAATCATGGAAGAAAAGTCACTATACGCCAAGGAATCCAAGTGTGAGTTTGGGATGACAGAGGTACTCTACTTGGGACACATCATAGGGTCAAAAGGAGTACAGGTACACCAGGAGAAAATAATAGCCATTAGGGAATGGCCTACTCCGAAGAAACTCACGGAACTGAGGGGATTCCTGGGCCTATGCACATACGACAGGAAATTTGTTAAAGGGTTCTCTCAACTATGCGTACCCTTGACTAACCTGACCAAAAATGGGTCCTTCAAATGAAGTGACGAGGCCCAAGCCACGATGGAGAAAATGAAAGAAGTCATGAGTACCTATCCAGTTCTAGCTCTCCTAGATTTCGGCATACCCTTCACCTTGGAGTGTGATGCATTGGGGGAAGGTATAGGGGTCGTGTGGATGCAGAATAGGCACCCCATTGCCTATGAAAGTAGGAAACTCAGAGGTCCTGAACTACTTTACATCATTTACGACAAAGAAATGTTGGCTATCATGCATGCACTAGCCAAATTTAGGCAATATTTGGTAGGTGCAAGGTTTCTGGTCAAATCAGACCATAACAGCCTTAAATATCTACTAGAGAAGAAATATTTGAATGAAAGACAACAGAAATGGGTAAGCAAAATACAGGCCTACGACTTCGACATTGAATTTGTCAAGGGGAAGAACAACGCAGTAGTCGATGCATTATCCAGGAGGCCATCCATTTTTGAAATGTCTGGTATGTCAGTTGATTGGAAGGATCACTTGATAGTGGAATATGCAAAGGATCAGTTCGCTTGTCAACTATTGGATAGACAAATACAGGATGACAACTTTAGGGTCATAAAGGACCTCATTTATTACAAAGGCCGAATCTTCTTAGTTCCCGGATCAGTTCTCAAAGATAAGATCTTGCATGCATGTCATAACTCACCAGTAGTAGGACATTAGGGCATCAGTAAGATGTGCAGGTAGGTGAGAGAGAGGTTTGCATGGAAAGGCCTCAAGGAGGATGTGATTAAGCATGTCAAAGAGTGCACCACATGCCAAGAAAACAAGGATGAGCACACGCACCCTGCAGGACTGTTGCAACCGCTACCCATTCCAGAACACAAGTGGGAAAGTATATCCATGGATTTCATCACCGATTTTCCCAAATCACAGGGGAAGGATTGCATTTTTGTGGTGGTAGATAGATTGATGAAGTTTTCACACTTCTTTTCCATAGCCACAGACTTCAGCGCGACACAGGTGGCCGAATTATTTTTCAGAGAGGTGTTCAGACTACACGGCCTACCCAAGACCATTATCAGTGACAGGGACAAAAAATTCGTGAGTATGTTTTGTCAAGAGTTGTTTAGATTAGTAGGTACAACATTGACTCCTAGTACTAGTTATCATCCTCAGATGGATGGTCAGACTGAAATAGTCAACAAATGGGTGGAAGGCTACCTCAAAAATTATGTAGCAGGACAACAGAAAGCATGGGTCAGATGGTTGCACTTGGGAGAATATTGCTACAACACCACCCATCATGTATCCATAGGCATGACACCCTTCAGAGATTTATATAGCTATTATCCCCTTTCCTTTGTGGAGATTTCCTTTGGGGACAGCAGGGCACCCATGGTGTAGGATTGGGTGCAACAGAGCCAAGACATTCTCAGGGAATTGAAGGGTCATCTACAGAGGGCACAAAACCAGCAGAAGGTCCAAGCAGACAAGCACAGAGTTGACCGGACTTTTGAGGTTGGCGATTTAGTCTACTTGAGGCTGCAACCATATAGGTAGGCTTCCATTAAAAGAAGCAGAGTGGAGAAACTGCAGCCACGTTTCTTTGGACCCTATAGAGTTAGCAGGAGGATAGGGGTCGTAGCTTACGGGCTGGAGCTTCCACAGGGTAGCAGAATTGACAACGTTTTTCATGTCTCATGCCTTAAGAAATCCCTCTGTCAACATATCAGACCTATTGAGGTATTACCCCCCATGGATGAGGAGGGACAACTTGTTTTGATTCCAGAGGAGGTACTAGAAGTCCGAGATAAGAGTCTCAGAAATCGAAGCATCAAGGAGTACCTGGTCAGGTGGAAGGATTTACCCATTGAGGATGCCACTTGGGAGCAGGAACACATGGTAAGAGAAGAAGGTTTGGAATTGCTTGAGGACAAGCAATTTCAAGCAGGGAAGACTGTAATGTCCCCCACCTCTTAGAGAGGTGATGTGGAGACTCAGTGGCCTGGGCACCCCCACTAGGTCATAGTCTTACACTGAAGGGGGAAGTCAAGGAGGCTAAAGTTA
>JZKD02S0555228.1:422281-450972 GCA_000966675.3 Picea glauca | reverse complement strand
TAGGTGGAACAGCAGTAAGTTGGATTTCAAAACTGCAAAAGGTTGTTGCACTTTCAACAACAGAGGCAGAGTATGTTGTTGCTACAGAGGATAGTAAAGAGATGATTTGGTTACAGAGGTTTATGGAGGAATTGGGAAAGAAGCAAGAGAAAAATAGGTTGTACTGTGACAGTGAGAGTGCCAGTCATCTTGCAAAGAGCTCATCCTTCCATTCGAAGACTAAGTATATACAGTTGAGGTACCACTTCATATGATCCGCCTTGGAAGATGGACATTTGAAGTTGGAAAAGATACACACTAGCCAGAATCCTGCAGACATGTTAACAAAGGGAGTAACCAGGGAGAAACTGAGTTCCTGCTTAGTTTTAGTTGGTCTTCAAGAATGAAGATGAACATGAGAAATTTTCCAGGTCCAAGAAGGTTCATAGTCCAGCATATACAGCAGTGGTGGAGTTGTTGAGATCAGTCTCCAAGTGGAAGATTGTTGGTTGTGGAGCTTGATTAGCTTCCCAATTCAGAGGTCTTTTACTTTCAGCCGTGTCTATACCCCATGAAGTATTTGCACCCCATAAGTATGTACACTCTTCCACGTGCGGGAGTGTAGAGGGGGGGTACCCCCTCTATGGGGTCCAGGGGGGCTATCCCCCCGGGTTGGGGGTCGGGGGCAAGCGGGCCCCCAGTGGGGGTTCAGGGGCGAAGCCCCCGAAGGAAAAATTTCCTTGTAAATGTATATTGTAATTTCATTGTAAATCTGGACCATTCGTTATAAGGTCATAGATCTAACAATAGAGATTATGTTAGGGTTTTTCTCCTTAGAAGGCAACTCTCTTTTATGAGTGAATTGTATTGCGGCTATGGTTGATGGCAGATATTGTATTCTGAGATAGGAGATTGTGAGAGAAAGAAGAGGAAGTTATAGTGGGTTTTTTGTAGGTTGTATCCCTTCATATGATAGATAATAATAAAGGAAGGAACCAACAATTTCTCTGGTGGACGCAGCCCACACTGGGTGAACCATGTAAATCTGTGTCTCTATTGTATTGTGTATCTTCTTTGTTTTGTTTCTGCATTTGTTTTATTTTATTTCTCCACGGTCCTATTTTTATAACACATTGGAGAGAGAGGTGATATCTTAATCGATGAGGAAGCTGAAGCTATGGCTGCATTAAGACAAGGCAGGTTATGGAAGTTTTTTTGGTGTCCATTCATGAGGGCACAACCCAGGCTATTGAATGCCTTGGTGGATTATTGGCACCCTGACGCCGAGGCGTTTATGCTTGAGGGGAAATTGTTGAATCCAATGACTAAGGATATCTACTTTTTGACTGGCCTCTCGAGGCAAGGGGAACCAATCAACTTGCACGCATTTCCTCCTGGGCCCCACAACATCGCCGAACTGATCAGGATGTATTGCAAGGCTGACACTAAGAAAGTAGGTTCTTAGGTGTCTATCCACAAGATTAACAACCTATCATGAAAGGTGATATTTTTATTTATTGGGCAGATCACTAGATCTGTAGCCTTACATCAAGCCTCTCGGGCACATATGAATTGTGCAGTGCAGTTATTAAACGCATGATTTTTTGACTGGAGCACGACCATGCTTGAATACATGAAGAGACATCTCACCAATTGTCGTGGGAAAAGTAACAAAAACTTTGGATTTGGTACCATTTTATGTTCATTCTTCTTTGAGAGGGTACCCAGTCATAGCCCACGAGAGAAAGTGCGGGGCCATGTGGCCTTGCTCCCAACAGTGTGTAGATGGGCAACATTGTTGTCATGATAGGTGGGAGGAAGGACCGTAAAGGCCTTCGATGATGCACTTTTCAACTGGTGGGCACCATAGATTCCGACAATAGAGGACTACCCCTATGTCGGGATCAACTTTTCCAGGAATACAGACATGCCCGTACCTCCTAGAGGAGAGCGAGGAGAGATAGGTACATTTGTTTTTAAAGTTATTTTTTTTTTAGTTTCTTTTAATATATATCAATTTTATATGTACCAGAGTATCTAAAAACTATGTATATTTTATGTACAGATGTGGGACCAGTGGATCCAACAGACTTCTCGATGACTAGGAAACATCCTCGACCAGAGGTAGTACCAGCAACAGTCATTGGACCAGCAGTAGCAACAGTGGGACCTCCATCCAGAGAAATTGAGAGAGTTTTGAGATGGGTGGACCAGAACCTCACTGAACTCACTCATATAGTTGACATGCCTGAGATCGAGGATCTCCTGCCATCAATGCATCCTTACGTAGTTGGGGTGCCACGGAACTGGGTCCAGCTCTTTTAGTGTTTGGAAAACATCATTGTTCACTATGGCAGGGCCAACAGGCCCCACTCTTAGCTAGGGTGGACCACTTACGTGTTGAGGGCACTCTTTTGTATATTTTTGAGGGCATAAGTCCTGTGATGTATATTTGACATACATTTTTTAGGCGTTCATGCCCACCTATGTACTTTGACAATTTTTTATATATATATATATATATATATATATATATATATATGTATGTATGTATGTATGTATGTATGTATGTATGTATGTATGTGTGTATGTATGTATGTATTTACATCTTTTATGTCTTATGGAACACATTTTTTACAAATGTATCTACATGTGTATGTGTGTGCTTCTTTTATGTGTGTGAAATATGCCAATATAATACTTGATTATCTAGAGTATCTATCATTTGATTTAATCTCCTAAGAACATGGATATATGTAATGTAATCAGAGCAATGTTCTAAGAGATGTACCCTAAGGAATCATCGGTGTAGAGTAGGATCATAAACGCAGTAAACCCCATTTAACTAGGACATAACTAGTTGTGCATCTAAGTAGACCTGGAGGTGAGAGATGCCATGCGACAGAGAGTCACGAAGAAAATCTATCATTGTGTTGTACTTGGCAACATTGTTTGTGGCGACACCTAAAAAGATACCTCTAGAAGATAGCAACTGGCCTTGAGGTGTGAATATCACCCAAGCTGTGGAAGCAAGCCTCCAAGTGTGTCGGCTAGAATCGTCTATGAACCCAACAAACACCTCTGATTCACTTGACATCTGCCATAGTGAAAAAGATGACATCAATAATGAAACATACATAAAAACAAAAGACAAAAACTCACTGTATAAGAACTATACATATGTACAAGAAGTCACCCAAGGAGACTCACCTATGAGTAATACTTCTTGAGGTAGAGCCCATTTCTAGGCTCCGCCAAATAATTTCCCTCAAAGTCAACTAGACGATAAGCGTCCTTCTTTAAAACCTCCTTCACAATGAAAGGTCTAAACCACATGGGTTTGAACTTTCTTACCCCCAGGGGATCCTTATCTTGGTCGTAGACCAGGACAAGGTCTCCTTCGGAGAAAATCCGAGGACAAACGGACTGATCATACTGACACTTGACTCTATGCTTGTGAGCCTCGTTAGCCAAGGCTGCACGACGTTGTTTCTCATCGAGCTTCTTGATATATAATAAGAATTACTCAAGCAGTGAAGTGTCTGGAAATAATTGTACTACCAACCTTAGATATGGGATCTGTCACTCTATAGGCAAGACTACTTCCAACCCGTAAAAGAGTTGAAAAGGTGAAAAAACAGTGGCAGTATTTATAGACGTTCAGTAGGCCCATAATTCTGAGTATAACATCAAATGCCAATTTGACTTGGCAGAATTGATCGTTCATTGTAGAATAGTCTTGAGGGACTTATTCACAGCTTCCACCTGACCATTCACTTGTGGGTAGTAGGGTGATGAATTCTCTTTCCTCAACCCAAGATTTGATGTTAACTCAAACATTATCTTATTCTGAAAGTGACTACCATGGTTAGTGACAATCTCCTTCGTTATGTTGAACCTTGCTATTATTTGATTGAAAATAAAGAGAGTTGTTGTATCTCCATCATTATTGAATGTTGGCATAGATTCAACCCACTTTGTGAAGTATTTTACTGGTACGATGATATATCGATGCCCCTTGGATGAGGCTGGGTGTCATGTAGTGAAATCAATCCTCCACTTGGTGAAGGGACCAATAGTAATGACATGAAACATGGGAGCAGGGTGTGCCCTCATCTTCCGAGAGAAGATCTGACACTAGTGGAACTTCTTGACCGATTCAACACAATCCTTGATTAACGTCATCCAAAAGTAACCTGCCAACCCAAAAAAATGACCACCACATGCTCTAGTGTGGAAGTCATTAAGAATGAGTTTCTCTTATTCATGAGTGATTCACCGACGAAGGATGAAATCTACACCTCGATGATACAAAGTGTCATCGAGTATGAGACAGCTTTTTTCGTGATGGAATATACGTCGATGCTCATCGTGAGAAGAAGAGGAGGGGCACTTCAAAGTCTGGATATAGACTAGTATATCTCCATACCAGGGGTCCGAAGATGAAATCAGAAAAATATCTCCTTTAATCGGTGATTCTTAGGGCGTAACATCACCTAACTTGAATGGGAGTTCAGAGATAAGTTCCGTAAAGACCAGTGACTTTTTTGATTTTGCGAAAACAAAATCCAAGTCAAATTTCTAGAGGATAATGACCCATCTACTGATCTTTCTACCAATGATGCATCATGTCAAGATGTATTGAAATGAATTCACAATGACAACGATGGTGGGCTTACGAAGAAGAATATAATTATGAAACCACTGGACACCATGCACTGCTACCAACACAAGCTTCTCAACATGGGATTAGTTGAATTTTGGTCCAACCAAGACTCATCTCAAGTAATAAATCACATGCTCTTCAAGCAGATCGTCCTCTTGAACCAAGACCATACTGATGTTCGACTCTACGGTGGCCAAATACAATAAGAAATATTTATTATAATTGGGAGGTCGGAGCAAAGGGGCATATGTGAGGGCATGTTTCAAATATTCAAAAGAGCATTGAGTGACTTTGTCCCAATAGAAAGGGACTCCTTTCTTCAGTAAACGCATGAACCCTTTAGTGATCTCGGCATAGTTTGCGATAAAAAACCGAAGAAAGTTTGCTTTACCCTGTAAGATTTGAAGTTGAGGGACTGTGCATGGGGAAAGCAACTGAAATATCACCTCAACCTTCATAGGATCAACCATGATCCTTGTTGTCAAAACTATGAAACCTAGCAGACGACCCAATGTCATGAAGAAAATAGACTTGTTTGGATTCAAGAAAATCCGATAGTATAGTCATCGTTAAACCATTATTCAGAGGTGTGTGGGATGATCATCTCTCTTATGAGATCATGATGCTAAATCATCGAGATAATCCTTGACTATGTGTCTTAGTTCATGGAAAGAAAAAGACATGGCCCGCCCACTTAAAAGTGGCTCCGGAATTCTTTAGGCCAAACGATATCTTTCGATTAGAGAATGTACCTCATGAATAGATAAAATATGTTTTATGCTAGTCCTCGGGATTAATCTGTATCTGGTTGTATCCCGAAAAACCATCCATGAAAGAAAATACCTCACAGCCTGTGCATTCATCGACAATCTGATCAATGAATGGGGTGGGGAAATTATCCTTTGGACATGCCTTATTCAAATCATGGAATTCCATACACACGCAAATTGTTACCTTCTTTTTGTTGACCGAAACAAGATTTGACACCCATTGAGTCAACTGAACGGGGTATATGAAACTGGCTTTGAGAATTTTCTCTACTTTAGCCTTAATAGTTGTTGCTTTCCGAGGATTAATCAGACGAAGCTTCTATCAGACTAGCTTGGCATTAGGATAAGTCGTTATTTCATGTTCGACGATTCTTAGATCGATGCCTGGAATTTCCTTGTAAGACCAGGAAAAAATGTTACGGAATTCCTTAAATAAATATGTATAGATTTGAATCTCCTCGGGGGAGCAGTCCGCTCTAACGAAGACATTCTCCATGACACCATGGGTTCTGTGGATGTTGATAGGTATCCTTTCAGAGATAGTTTACATGTTACCCTCCCCATAGACTGTGTGTGTAGCCAGAGGATTAACAGGACAAGACCTATCTCCAGTCATAGTCAACACAAATTCTCCTACGTCTATTCTTCTCAACTATGGGAGGAAATAATATCTATGATGGAGATGATCCCAGGGTCTTTCTAGACCAGTCATTGCCTCTATAATCTCCTCGTTAGAGGGAAAGACCAAGCCTAAAAAATTGGTAGTGGCGAGGGAACCTTGAGCCCAAATAGGCTCAAGAACTGGATCTAACTCCTATGTGGGAGTTAGATCGGGGTCGGTTGAAGCTTGTTGGACAATACTGTAGGCAAGTTCTTCCATGGACATGCCATGATGCCTTTTCCCTTCTTTTGAAGTCGATGGGGAAGGAAGATTCCACGGATCAATAAAGTAAGTCGTACGGAACAACGGCACTTGAAAGATTTCAGCCCTAGGCTGGTCGGGGACAGTCGATATCATCTTGACATCATCAAAAAGAGGTAGGTAATCGAAAGTACTCATCAAAGGTGGGCACAGACCAACCCCCACGTTGACGACGTCGGGCTGAGGGTTATCAATCATCAGGATCGTGGATGCCCTCGATGAAGGGTCAGGCCTAGAGAAGGACAAATGATCAATGGTTATGATTCTTCCCTCATATGGAAACAATAAGAGATAAACAATTGTGGCAACCACTGCATGCATTGCATAATTCCAAATCCTTCCTAACAGCAAGTTGTAGTTAAGAGGCGCATTGACCACTTCAAATTTGACATACATGGTCTTCCCTCCCAACTGCATGGGGAAACAAGGGATGATTCCATGTGATCTGAAAGAACAATCTTCAAAATAAGTAATCAAAGTAGGTGATAGAGACAAAATGGGTTGGCCAATGGCCTTCCATCATGCCAAAGAAATCATGCATGTTGAGGTGACCTCATCAATCACCGTGCGAAAAATGTTCCAGGTAAAATATTTTGTGGGGTGAGCCACTACTATTTGAAACGCAACGTGGTATGGGAGATGAGGTTTTAATTTGTTCATATCAAGCATGATCGTTCTTGGATTACAGGTATCAGCGGATCCCAAGGCAGCTAACAGAGCCTTTCTCTATGAAGGGCAGCTCTAGAGGATCTCCAAAGAAGACATCGCGCAAGGGGTTTGTGACAAATCCTCCACCACAGAGTAATTCTGGGTGGCCCTCACATTTGGATTATGTGAAGGATTCTTGAACGCCCCTTTCGGGATGTGTTTCATTGTTTCTCCCCTCGTCTTCTCGATCTGGGGGGGAAATGACAAGTTTTTAACTTCTTTACCCTTTTCAGCAGTGTTTGGCATTCTGTAATCGTGTTCCCTAGTTTCTATGTGAGCGTCACACTTCAACATATAAACATTCGCAACCAAGGGGTTACTAGAAGATGAAGGGGGTCCCTAACTACCCCCATCCATGCTCAAAGAGGTTCGATTCAAATGTTTCCCATTTTGAAATGAGTTCATTAACAAAGCAGGATTCTGTTGTGCCAATAAATTCTAGGCCTCCCAGATTCAAGGGCACAGGTGAGTCGGATGGTCTTCTATGCAAAGGTTACACAAATAATTTGACTTTATTTTCTCTATGTTTCCCCCGCCAGCATTGTTGGTGGGTTTCTTATCCCCCTTACCCTTATTGTTTCGATATTTCTTCTTTCCATTAGGATGTTGGTTGGCCTTCAGGTTCGTCGACTTCACATTGTGTACATACGATGTTTGAGTAGGGGGAGCAGCCAAACTAGAGGTTTGGTTGGCCGTTGTCTCATGTATCAAAATTTTTTGCAATTGATTCGACAGCTGATCAGTGGGCTTTGCTTGTGCTGAACCAACTATACCATCGGCATGTGGTCCAGTCTTGTGTCTGGCCTTATCAAGGATATACTATGGCGCATATAGAAAAACCTCATAGAGTAAACCAGACGGAGAGTATATCAGTTCAAGTTTTTTGTCTCTCATTATTGCCTCTTCCTCGGAAAACACTCCCGATGTTGCAACGTATTTGGATAACTTAGGTACCAAAGACTTAACGAGCCACTAAAGAAGGAAATTCGGTGGAACTGGTATTTTTATCAAACTCTTCTAGCATCGCCATTCTCAGATGTGATCTGAGATATGTTCATCCTTTGTTTGCTCAAAATTGGCTAGCAATTCGGTGTTGGCATCATATCTTACAGGTAGTTGAAAATGGTTTAAGAAAATCATTTCCAAATCACTAAAGAAAGAATATACTGAGCAGTCGATCTCGATGTACCATTTCACAACATTCCCAATAAGAGTGCGTTGAAATAGAAACAACTGAATGGAGTTATCTCACAAAGAGTTCAATGAGCACCATAGGTGAAAGGTGGTCACGTGATCGCCTGGATATTTGTTAGTCTTACCTTCAAAATTTGGAATGTCCGAGGGAAACTTCATCAGAATGGGAGGCCAAATCAAATCGTGACAAATTGGGTCGTTTAACAATCTTGACAAGTCTAGAAAATGTAATGTCACCTGAACTAGTAGTTTGGGTTGTTGACTATGTACAGGAGGAAAGGAGCCTCGAATTTGGCTGGCACCAGGTTTCCAGGAAACGTTAGGTTGCTGACTAGGGTTCTGGTAGACACCATGGCCTTGGCTAGTGAATGGATGTTGCATTTGTTGAGACATCATCAACTGACTCCCGTAGTTGGACGTTGAGGGCTGGGCAGGGATTTCTCCTTGCATTATGTTCCAAATATTCTGGAAAGGGTTGTCCCCTATCATTCTGACATGCATAGGTACTGAGCCTTGCCTAGGGTTCCATTGACCATGTAAGGGGTTACCCGTGGTTGACATCCCTAAAGAGGGAACTGATCCTTGCCACTAATTCCATATTCCTTTTGAGGAAAAGATTCTTGTGTTTTCCCCATGTGTAGGAATAGTACCCTGCACAGAAATTTGTTTTCCAAAACAGGGTTTCCCCCGGCCGAGACAGTAGTTGACAAGAAATAATTGTTTCCAAACACACCGAACAAATAGAACATCATTTAACCCACTAGCGTGGTGTAGGAAGAAGGTCCTTGACAACCTGATTTGAACAAGATGTAGTTCATGTTCTGCTAGACGGGTTGTTAGGGAGCCCTGCCTAGCGAGGGGGACGAAGGAGGTATATGACCCCCACCATAAGGGAAAGTGTTATAGGGGGCTGAGGTGCCCCCCATGGACCCTTGCAAAGGATAATTTGATCTCCCTACCCCTAGACCCATGGTCTGTAGGGTGGAGTAGGAGAGGATGAATTTTGTATCAAAGTCAGGCATTTTGTATGAAAACAAAGGACCCGTCGCACTCTGTGTGAACAGTGCAGAGATTGTTGCCATAGAAAGAATCAGACCACTTCCTGAAGTAGAGGCGGTCGATACCATCATGGTCCAGACTGACAAAGGTGAGTTAGGAGGCATAAAACCCCCTCTGGTGGCAGTCGTTAAGGGAGTGTGAGGACTCCCTGACGAAGTAGCAACATTTGCTTCCATCGCTGCTTGTAGGACTATCTGATGCTCGTGATGTGTTACCCTTGGAGGGGCAAGTTGTATCAAAAGTGGCACTGACAATTCATTGACTGGAGGGTTAAAATTCCTGAGATCTTCTGCTCCAAGGTCCAAAATAGTATGTTCCTCCAAATTTGAGTGTTCTCCTCTCGGGGATGGCTCGGGCACAGTTTCCTGTGGCCCAGTCGCCTCAAATGAACCTTGTTGGTCAAGTATTTACCATAATGGTGGTGGTGGTGGCTCCAAAGTAACTGGAAGTAGGCCCTAAAGCCTTCGCGACCAACAGATCTCTTGATCTTCCAATTTGTGAGAATATCAATGACACAGTAAGGCTCTTACTAACGTTGAAAACCAACACACACTAGAAAAGTTCCTATGAGATAAAGCAAGCAAACCACTATCTAGTTGGAAGAACAATTACACCAAACAACACTAGAGAAACTTACCGGTGCAAGTGCAACTTCAACATGGAAGAACCCTCCGGGTATTCTTTGCAAAGAGTGGCCCGACGTCTGCCCTAGGTACCGCAGTATACCCCCACAATCACCTATGTAACTCTCTAGAATGAAGGCACATAGGTTTCCATCTCGCGAACAATCACCAGGTGGGTACAGTAGACAGTCGGGTGGACCTCAATGAACAGGGTATCAAGCCTGAAACTTATCAAGGGTATCGAAATCAAGTGGTCCAGAAGACAACTGAGAATCCCAAACAAATTCAAGATCCATGAAGCTCCGTGGAAAGAGTGATCGACAGTATCCCACGACAAGTCCTCTATATGTGTTCCCCACTACACTTGGTCTGTCTTTGGAGGAGTTATCTCTGCTCCCTTTCCACACACGACCTCATGTTTAGCTCCTATGTTAGAGGGGGGTCCCGGATAACTTTCACGTTTACTAGACTTTTAACACTCCCTAGCACTGACTCGTATGTTTGTTTATAATCCTTGAAGAGTTTCCTCTCAAACCTAATTCAAGGCTCTAGCCTAGACTAGTTGATTGACCCTACAAACATAAATTCTAGTTGATTTTAATTAGCGTTAATTTTAAGTGTCTTTTTTTAAGTCAAGGAAATGAAAATGAAACTAGTGGTGTGTTTTGAGAAATGAAGAAGGAGAAATAAATGAAATTGAAAGGAAAAATACTTATTTTTGACAAATAAAGATTTGTTACTAACTCTTTAACCAACTTTTCATAACTACTTTTTTTTTCTAAGATCTTTTAAAGGAAAAACTAAAACTAAATTTCACTCAACTACGAGCTACTTAATGTTCTAAGCCTTCAATAAAGAACTTAAAGAAAATAATTCTTTCTCCTAACAAGAAAAATAATCAACCCAACTACTTAACGAAACAAAGAAATGAAAAAAAATTCTATTTTTTTTTTTTAATGCTTCAAACAAGAAACTTGAAAAGAATTTCTTTTTCTTTTTCTTTAAAGCAAGCGAAAGGGGAAAAAGTGAAAAACAACCAGACAAGACTAAGAACTGACCTCTAGCCCACTGTGAATCGGAGGGAGTCACCGAAGACACCTAACAGGATGATAAAAAAGACTCAAAGACTTGCCTAAAACCATTCCAAAATTAAACACAAGAAATATTTAAAATAATAACCAAACTGACATCAAACCCAGGCTTCAACTATAAAAATAGAGACATTGTATTAAATAAAGAAACCCTAGGAAGTCAGAATTCAATTAGGGAATATGTTGATTGCCTTTTCTTAAATAAAAATTTCTTGACACAGGCACACAACTGATACTTTGAAAGCCTACATATGTACGCAAACTGTCTAAAAGTAGGGTGCATATGTACGCATGTAGACCCACTACAGACCGCATACAACTCTGTAACTTCTCAAAAAAATAAAAATAATAGGTAGACTAACAAGGCAAGGAGAACTGGTATGGCACCAACAGGTGACCATAATCCCTTAAATACTCAACAGACTCAGAAAGAAACTCAAAAAGATAAAAACCAATCAAACACCCATAAAATCCCCTAAAACCCTAGAGGCTTCCCCAGTATGGTCGCCAGTTCTTCTATAGCGGGAAATCTCCTCTATGGACTACACTAGCATTCAACATGTAGGAAAATCTAACCGTCTAAAATTCTCCTACTTTTTATAACTACCCCGAATATACCCCACATTCAAGCATGAAATGCAAAGTGAAAAGATCTTGTAACTTTACCTTTTACTCTGTGTCTGGTGTCGATCCTTTCACGTTCGATAGCTCTACTGACTACAAGCCTCCTCCCAAGATTGGCCTCCATTGAAAAATAGATAACCAGGAAACTAAAAACATGCATCTCATATATAAATCATGGGTTAGATTTTAGTATAAGACATAAATCATACACAAATATTTGAGACATCATATTTCGAGATAGAAAAAGTATTCATTTTATTAATATCACAATGTTTACTTACAATAAGATTGGCAACTTCTCCTTGAACCTGGTCTGGGATCTTCTTCACCAAGCTCCAACTACGCTTCCACGTATCTTTCTCCTCTCACACTTATTCTAGGGAAATGGCATATGATTATGATGGAGGAAAAAGGAAAGAATGGGAAATTATGATGCAAATCTCACAAGGTGGCTGCAATTCTTGGGGCAAGGAGGGTATGTGAAACGGGAAGAGTTTCATTGTTCTTATGCTTGTCTTATGAATGAGACCCCAACACCTCCTTTTATATGGGAAAATGATTGTTATTCATTTGGGTGACGGTATATAGGCGGTGGAGTCGTTGGGAAACTACCCAATAGCCCGCAATCTCAACGAATTCCTTGCAACTTTTTAATTTTGTAAATTTTGTGAGTATACGCGGTTTGTAATGGTGCAGCTAGTGTACGTACACGAGATATAGCGGTGCATCAAGTGTGTGTACGTGGGTAGTAGTGGTGCAGGGCGCGCACATATTCAAAAGTAGTGTTTTTAACAAGATTTGCTCAATGATGGCATGGAAAAAATAGCAAGTAAGAGGGCCTAATGCCATGTATGCATATGTGGTGCAATTTAGTGTTATAACACTTCTTCTTTAATTCTTACTTGATGATAATCGGACCTAATATCAATCTTGGATAATATTTTTTCATCTTTCAGCTAATCAAATAGGTCATCAATCCTTGGCAAAGGATATTTATTCTTCACAGTTACCTTGTTCAACTGGCTAAAGTCAATGCAAACTCTCAATGTCCCATCTTTTTTCTTCACATATAAAACTGTGGCACCCCAAGGTGACACACTTGGGCATGTACACCCCTTCTTCAGAAGCTCTTCAACTTGCATTTGCAACTCCTTCAATTCTGGTGTACTCATCCTATATGGAGTCTTGGATACTGGAGTTGCTCCAGGCATCCAATCTATGGAGAAATCAATGTATCTTTTAGGGGTTAATCTTGGTATTTCCTTAAACACATATTCAAACTCTTTTAGAACTATATAATCTTCAATATTTGACACCTTATCTTTAGGTGTCTCTTCTATATGTGCTGCAAATATTTGACACCCTTTTCTGTAACATTTCTTCAGCTGCAATGCTAAAATTTCTCTGATGGTTACTGCCCTCAGAATTCCTTTCACTTTCCTTAGTTTCCCTTCTTCATCAAAGCAAGTAAATTCCTTTTTATGATAGTCTAGGATAGCATGATGTTGGTCCAACCAATCCATCCCAATTAGACAGTCTTAGGACCCTAAAGGAAAGTTGTTCAAATCTACCCTAGTGTTTAGTTCATTAATGTCCATAAGACATGACTTAACTATCTCATTAACTTTTCTTTTGTCTCTGGTAACTAGATGCACCAACCAAAATTTTCCATGCTTTCTTCTTGGAAAATTCAAACTTTACACCATCTTAGGATCTATATAACTATGACTAGCTCCTGAATCAATTAAAATAACAATGGTTTGGTTGTTGATCATACCTTCTTTTATCACACAGGTTTGTAAAGGGGTGTTTTTCCCTCAGGGATGGACACCATAGTGAAAAAGTGACAAGAAGCATGCAAAAAAATCCCCAAAGAGGCCTTATCCTAAGTCTTTGGTGCCCGATCACGTTATACTAAGGGGTGCGTAGATATGAGTGGTTGAGATATGCATGCTTAGATCTACAATGCAGGATCCATATTGGACACCCCCTGACCTTCTACCTTTAACGGGGGGGTCCAAGTTGGTGGTTTTTTAGCACGGGCCCCCCACTAACATCATGCCTCCTTACTAACGCAGACCCTCCCCCCCAGCACTAAACCACTAACCGCCTCCCCCCCTTCGAGTAGACCACTTACCGCCTTCATTTACCACCCTTTCCTCCTGACGACACCTGTCTTCCACTCGCTTGTCTCCTCTCGGTTTTCATATCAGTGCCTTTCCCCTCTCCTCCCCTGCCTTCCATGTGTCTCCCACTCCAGTTTCATGTCATGTCTCATTCCCACTTATGCCTCGTGCCTTCCTCCATCTGTCTCCCACTCCAATTTCATGTCATGTCTCCTTCCCGCTTCTTCCTCTTGCCTTCCTCCATATGTCTCCCATGTCACCTCCACCTATATGGTTTTCCCCACTGTACCTACCACTACAGCCTCCTTTCCACCTCCATGTCACCTTCCCATTCCATATCACCCCTGTGCATTTACATCTTAGTTCCAGTGTCCTGTCGTCCACGTTTTCCCAAGCATCATTCTGCCGATGCATTTTTACACGACTACCCATCGCCTTGTTGAGTCCTCATCAGCTCCACCTTTGTTCACCTGCCTGTATTCCCTATAAGAATCCAACAAAGAACAGACAGCAAAGGAAAGGCCACCATGACTTCCAAGAACAAGCGTTGACTCTGCCCACTCAGATCCCAATGAAACAGTTAATGTAATTGAGGAAGGTGAGTGAGACATTGTCTCCTTCAATAAATAGAAGGCCAAAGAGGGAAAAATCATAGAAGAAGATTGTCAGTCTAGTCTGACAGATATTGGTTCTGATAGAAGACTGCATGGGTAGTCTAATTAACGTCTGCATGCGCAACCTGATAGAGAAGTTCATCAACGCAAAGATTTGAAATTTTGATAGGATCGCCTCAGGCAGTCATATCCATTTCAGAGTATATGTAGGCATTTTTTCCATTTTGTTTAGTTTTGATGGTTGAGCTAAGCTACCACATGTAAAGTTTTATTAAACCTTTGGTTCTCTGGTTATGTATTTCATTTTGATACTTCTTGTTTAATGACAGTCAACCTTCTTTTCCACCTCTTTTACCTCTGACATTGAAGGCTCAAACATGGATGATCTAGTTGAGTTGTTGTAATCATGTTGTGATGTATGTTTGATTGTAGTGTTGTTACAGTGTCTTCAATTTTCTGAAGTTTTGGATCGAAGAGGATCTTGTATTCAAATATTTTCCTCCTTAGGATGCTAGAAGACCGGATGTCCATAACAGTCCTTTACATTTTCTCCTCAAGTTCTTCTGCCTACTCACCCTTACTACAACTTACTGTTTGAAGTTAGATCAAGACCTCATTTTCCTGTGCATACCAGCCTAGTTTTCTGAGTTAAAGTGATATCATCCTGGGTTTGCATCCATTATATCCCCCCTAAATTTATTCATTGTGACATAAAAAATGATGGGTACTGGGCTTACCTCTACTGCAATTCAAAGGTGACTTCTAATGCTAACATTTCTGGCGTCGCTACCGGGGACAAATTTAAGATTTTCCCTGGGATTGAATGACAAAGCTTATTGGTTCTGAAGGTGCATCAAAACTCAGTACATTGAATATTGCAACTGTGCACCTGGCAACTCCACTGTTACAACTCCTTTGTTTCAGTTGTGGCTTCCAAAGGCAGATACATAAGGTCTACTCTACAGCTGCCTTTAGCAACACTTGAAGTGGACCCAAAGAAAATTATTAGAAGGAGACAGACCCTTCAAGAAGGTACTTCAACTGTTGAACCAATTATTTCTTATGATTTTCACCAGCTTCCTATAGCAACTTCAATAGTTGTTTCTCATTTTCCTATTACACCATTTGTTGGAGCTTCTAGAAGTTTAAATTTTGGGAGTTTTCCTACTAATTTCCCCTCTCCCAGTCTCACTACTTCTCCTCCTGTTAGATTCCTTGATTTTGCAGAAAGGAAAACCTTTGTTCCCTCAGGCCCTGTGGATTTTTCCTCAACTCCTTTGTGGTTTCCCTTTCTTCCCAGGAACACAGGCCCAGTCTCCCATGTTCGAGCTCCATCTCCTCCTAGTTCTCCTCCACCTATCATCCCTATGGCAGGTGTTAATCCCCCTAGGAACATAATGGATTCCATAGTTGATGCAATATATGCCCCTCTAATCCTACCTCAACCAATGAATTCTCTCCCTGTTGGAGATTACCTGAAATACATGCCCAAGTTCACTGGAGAAGAAGACAACTCTCAAAGAGCACCTTGTTGCATTCTACAATTATGTAGAAAATTTGAATATTGAAAGTGAGGATGTGTGGATGAGAGTTTTTGTCTAGAGCCTTGATGGTGAGGCTAGGAAATGGTTTAGAGGATTAACCCATGGATCCATTGTTGAGATTAAGGCTTTAGATGATGTCTTCTTGAGAAAATGAGGGGATAAAAAAGACTTTATGTATTATATCACAGAGTTCGAGACCCTAAGGAGAAAAGAGGGAGAATATGTCTCTGATTTCTTCAAATGATTCAACAAAATGTACAATAAGATCCCTAGTAAGATAAAGCCTACATAAGACTCTACTAAAATTACTTATGCTAGTGCTTTTGACCCTGATTTATGCCTCCTGTTAAGAGAAATAAGAGCTACTTCCTTGGCTCATATGCAAGATGCAACCCTCGAAGTAGAGTCTAATGTGTTGGCAGTTGACAGACTCAGGAATTAAACTGATAGAGACAAAGGAAGAGGGAGAGTTGAAGCTTCAACCTCAGTTTCCTCTGCATCCCATACTCAAGTGGATGAATTGACCAAGATGGTAAAATCTATTTCTGCGGAGCTGGAGAAGATGAAATTTGAAGGGAAGTAGAGTTATAAGAGTGCCCAAAAGGATGAAAATAGAGGCAAATTCAGAAGACCAAACAATACCCCTCAGATACTTCCAAGAGAGCCCTGAAACAGAGATATGGATGATCAGAAAATCCAAACCCCTCTCCAAAATAATCGCGTTGCTGATGAAAAAGGTGAGGAAGAAGAGCTTGATCCTAAAATCCATTATCTTAAAGACACCTCCCCATTCCCCCATTTGACTCAATATGCATGTGAGGAGACCCTCATGGACAACCAAATAAATGAGCTGAGTAAAGTGGAGGAGACCAATAGTAGTCCCCATAGATATAATCTCGGGTCTAAGAAGAAATAAGGGAAGTCTAACATCCCTAATCATCCTTCAAGAGTAGAGAATCCTGCTAAAGATGTAGCAAACAACAAAAAGGAGAAGAAAACACAGAATCCCTCACCATTAGCCAAAGGTTTTGTCCCAGAAGTAAAAGAAATTTTGAATCCCCCCTCCTCTTTCAACTTTGAGCTTTAAATTCAGAATATTAGGATTCCTGTACCCATTTCAGATCTAGTCAAGCATGCGGATTTAAAAATATCTCTCTCTAAGTTGTTGCAGCACGAGCCTTCATATTATTGCATAGAATCAGTAAAGCTTCAAGATGAAAATCTAGCAGTCATTCTAGGTCCCTTGATAGAATATAGAGATGATTCATCCCCTCCCTTATACACCTCACTGAACATACATGATAAGGTGTTGCATAATTGTTTGATGGAATCAGGGGCATCTCATAATATCATTCCCAAAACTGTCATGGACGAGCTGGGACTAGAAATCACAAAATCTTATCATAACTTGTATTCTTTTGACTCGAGGAAGGTACAATGTCTTGGTGTCATCAAGGATCTGGTTGTGACCTTGTTTCAGCTGACCATGAAAAGTGTAATGATGGATATTGTGGTAGCCAATGTTCCCCCCATGTTTGGCATGCTCTTGTCAAGATCTTGGGTAAAAAGACTTGGGGGAACCTTGCAGATGGACCTCACATATGATACCATTCCTGTGTTTGGGGGGGAGCATAGAAGACTGTACAGAGAAGCTCAGTTGGACTATATTATTAGCTATGAAGAAAACCCCACCAACCATTCTAATTTGGCACTTGATACTGATATGGGATCGAACTTATTACAACTCATTGATGCCCCTGAACCCCCTCTTGAAATCAGAAAGAAACCCCTTACTCTCTGTGAATATTCTCCCATGATTGCCTCTGTTTGGAAAATTTTCTTTGATGGAGCCTCTTCTAGAGAAGGCGTTGGTGCTGGAGTGGTATGATTTTCACCTGTGCAATACATGATACCACTGTCCTACAAGTTAGAATTTGAAACTACCAATAATGTGGCAGAGTATGAAGCTCTTGTTTTGGGTTTGAGGGTTGTAAAATACATGAGAATTAAAGAGATATTAGTGTTTGGGGATGATGATTTAATTGTCCATCAGATCATAAACATTTATCAAGCCAAGCACCCTCAGATTAGGAGTTACAAAAATGAAATCTGGGATCTAGTCGATAGTTTTTTCTTGGCTTTCGACATCTCATTTGTTCCAAGAGAAGATAATTCTATGGTCGATTCTCTAGCTGCATAAAAAAGTAATTTCAGAGTCCCTCTGCCACCTAATCTTAGGTATGATGTAGAAGTGAAATATATACCCTTTGTACCTGACAATGTCAAACATTGGAAAGTGTTTGAGGAAGATCTGGAAATCAAAATATTCTTGGAGACCGTTGATGATTTTTCTTCATTGCACATTGATCAAGATCTTGATTCTGAAATAAATCCTCATGATGACACTTTTCTGAAAAAAATTGCTAACCATCATATTGTCCAGCTGCCCAGTAATCATATCCCAAAGGGACTATTTCCTTTGGAAATACTATTTGACAGGAATTATGTGGCAATAAAGGGTAAAGCCTCAAATGAGGAAGCTGATGTGGATGAGTACAATATTGGCACAGAGGAGGATCTAAAATTTGTCAAGTTGTCAAGCAGCCTGTCAAGGGAACAAAGGACCGAGTATGCTGAGTTATTAAGAGAATTTGTTGATGTGTTTTCCTAGACCTATGAAGATCTCAAAACATATGACACAAGTGTCATTGAGCATAACATCCCATTGAAAGAGGAGGCCAAACCATTTAGGCATAAATTAAGATAAATAAATCCATGTTGCTACCTATTATGGAAAGAGAGGTAAAGAAGTTGTTGGATGCCGAAATCATTGTCCCTTTGAGATATTCAGAGTGGGTAGCTAACCTGGTCCCAGTAAGAAAGAAAAATTGAGAAATTAGACTATGTGTTAATTTTAGGAACCTGAACAGAAAGTCCAAAAAGGACAATTATCCTTTGTGAAAGGTGGAACATATATTGCAGAGGGTGACAGATGCATCCAGAATTTCCATGATTGATGGATTTTCAGGCTACAATTAGATCTTTGTCCTACCTAAAGACAAATAAAAGACAACTTTCACCACTCTTTGGGGCACATTCATGTACACTAAAATTCCCTTTGGATTGATGAAAGTAGGGGAAACCTTTCAGTGATCCATGGATATAGACTTTATTGGGGAAAGGGAAAATCTTGTAGTCATCTATCTGGATGACATTACAGTATTCTCTAGATCTGATAAAGAATATTATTGTCATCTAAGAAGGATCTTCTTTAAATGTCGAAGGCTCAGTAGCTCCTTAAATCCCAAGAAGTCTTTATTTTCCATGTAGTAGGGAAAATTGTTGGGACACATAGTATCGGCTGAGGGAGTCAAAATTGATTCAAGTAGGGTAGAAGCTATTAAAACCTTGTCACTTCCCAGATCCAAGAAGGAAGTTCAGTCCTTCCTGGGAAAAAATAATTTTCTGAGAAGGTTTGTTTCAAATTTTACTGAACTGGTAAAGCATATTATAGCCATGCTCAGGAAGGGAAATGAAGTGAAATGGATTGATGAGTACATAAATTATTTCGAACAAATCAAGGAAGCACTGACTGAGGCACATATTCTTATGAATCCTTATTACTCCAAAGATTTTCTAATTTTTTCTTTTTCTTATTTTGATACAGTGGTCGTTGTCTTATTGCAAAAAAGCATTGAAGGGCTGGAGAAGCCTATTTCCTTTTTTAGCAGAGAACTAAGGGATGTTGTTGAGCCTCTAAATTGACATCCCCACTACCCTATTATACTCCTCCTCTATACCTTTTTAGCTTACCTAAGCTTGCATAAATGACAAAGAACACTACCATTAGCCATTGATGAGGTCATAAGGTAAAGTATAATTAATTCATGCATTTTTGTGGTTTATTGAGCTAGGAGACTAAATGTTTCATGTACTAATGTTTCAATTTTCCATGTATAACCTTTGACCTATAGATGAGTCCAACCTTTCTGTACCAGCTCAGCCATCTATTACTTATGCGCCAGATTTCCACTGTCTAAATCTGGTACCAAGCGCACCTTCCATTTAGATCTGGTACCGAATATCACCTATCGCGATTCGGTACCAATGGCCGTAGACTGTTGCGATCCGGTACCAACCACTTGGGCACTATTTGGATTCGGTACCATTTACCAAATCTCACCTATCACGATCCGGTACTGATATAGGAAGCAGAATATACCAAGTTTAGCTCCAGATCGTACTAAAGATAATTGTTGGATGTTTGTTGAATCATTAAATCTATAGCAAGGTTATGATAAGATTGTTTGTCTATTGCTTCATCCTCTTACACTTCGTGTCATGAGGATGAAGCTTAAAATATGTAATCGGATATATACATTTGACAATTGACTAATTTGCAAAAGATTTCACCTCCTTGTGTTTCACGACTAAGACTGTTTAAATAGTCATGGAAAAGATGGTGGAAGTAGTAGAGAGTTAGCATAACACAGTATGTGAACAAACGTTACATATTGTAGAACACATTCTAAGTTGAATTTTAATAGAAGGATGTCAATTATTTCCAGGTCTTGATCATTTATGAATGAATGTGAGTTGAGTTGTTAGCATAGTTTAATTCTATGTTTTGAAATTTAAGTAAGAGGAATGTGTGGATTGAAAGAAAGCTTATTGTAGACTCCAGTCGCTGACCTATTGAAGCGGAAAGGGCCCACCGCCCAACAAAGGTCAGCATCCTTATATATTAGTGTTAGTATTTTATTTCAATAGTATAGATGTTAGATTAGATGAATCTTAATTCTTTCAGATGATAGGAGTATAGTTTAGACTAGGATTTCGATCATACGATTGTTTGAGAGATCTTTACTTACTCTGTTTTGCATATGTTTTGTTTCTGTTTTTATGAAGTTGATTTTGTTTCATGGACATAAATGTTGGCAGCAGTAGTCAAACATATTTGAAGGAGAAATAGTGAAGTTTACAACAACACATTGTAAACCACAACATACTCAGTATATTGACTATTGAACTATCCATGCTATGTCTTGAAGATTGATGTGTGATTTCCCTTTTAGAAGTGTGATTACATAGTTAGTTTTCTGGGTTAGATAGCAGAGTTGATTTGTCAAAAGAACTTTGTCTCATACTTTCATTTGCCATAATGGAGTATATAGCCTCTCTGTGAAAGACAACCAAAGTGTGTTTTGATTTGCTAGTTTGTTTTATTTCCAGCATGCTTAATATAAAATAGTTCTATACTCATGACATTAGAATTACCTTTCTTACTGGTGTCTTGTAACTATGTTGATTACAAATCCCAGATTGATAATTAATGAGTGCATTATACTAAACATATAAGTAGCACAACTTTTTGGCGTCGTTGTCGGGGAGTTGCAAACGGTAGGAAGTGATTTTTTTTAGCTTAGATTGTTTGCATAGTTTTTGAATGACTTTAAAGGCTGCTTGAGGGAGGAGGATAAAACATTTAAGAAGTGAGTGAAGAGCCATGTGGTCACTAGAGTGGGGTTCTCCGAAGCCAGGTTTCCTTCTTACCTTCTAGATAGAATTAGGATTTCAATTCAGTTAAGAATCAAATTTCCATTTTACGCATAGATATAGAGATAATAAGGGTAGATTTGTAAGCTCTAAAGATTAAAAAACAACCCCCCTCACTAATCCAACTGACACTGGTGTAGGAAAAAATCCACCAGTAGAAAGTTCAAGGGGAGCCAGCAAGGCTCCAGAAGAAGAACCTAAAATGGAAGAATCAACATTGGGGCGGGCAGAATGTGAATCTGTTGAACGTTCAGGAGACACACAAAATCTAGTTTCTGAACCATCTATCAGTGGAATGACAGAAGAAGAAGGAAATGCAGCCACTGAAACTGAGACCTTTGGGTTTCCAATGTTGGATATTTCCAGAAACATTAGCATGAAGAATATCCCACTATCATCGTTACCCACTTTCAGAGGTATGTCAATTGAAGATCTAGATTTATTTTTATTCGAGTTTGACATATTATGTAGAAGCTATAACTACTCAGACGATGCCCAAAAACTTAACCTCTTTCCTGCTACAATGAAATATTCATCCTTAAGATGGTTCATGATCTTAAGAGAAAATGCAATCCTCTCTTGGGATCAGATGAAAGACACATTTTTATGAAAATACCAAGACTATTGTAAGGATAATGCTAAAAATGACATTTTTAAAATGAATCAAACAGAAGATGAAAGCCCTGAAGACTACTTAGAAAGGTTCTTATACAACTGCCAGAAATCAAAATTATTCACCATAGACCTAGCTGTAGTAAGAACCGCATTTTTGAAGGGTATTAGAGATGACTACATAGAAGTTTTAAATTTGTTAAGTTCAGGAGATGTTCACCAAAATCCTTTTGCAGAGATTGCATATTACTGTAGAAGATACTCAAGAGGACAAGCTAAAACAGGCAAAGCACTAAGAGATTATTTTAGTAAAAATATAAGACAAAGATCAAGAACTGTCACCAGAATTGAGTTAGGAAACTTATTAGAAAAATTTAAAATAGACATCTTGAGCACAATCAGTAACCAATTAGATACCCTAAAACTGAAAAAGAAACAAGAAGAAGAGATTTTTTTAGCATTCTTCTGTCCTAGATGCCAAAAGAGGCATGGTGATAAAGAATTTCCATTAAATGTCATAGAAATCTGTGGCATGTGTACACTAGAGCACCCCACATTTGAGTGTCCAACTTTTCTTGAACTACAAGCCATGTATAGGGGAGGAGGAGTCCCACAAGAACAATCATACCCTTCCAAAAAGCCTGGGAGAGCACAAAACCCCAATGCATTTTATGACCCTAATGCACAGTATCAACAACAACAATGGGGTCCTTCCCTAATGACCTATCCATAATGGACACCTCAGCAAGCTCAAACTCAACTTTGGAAACAAGGTTGGAGGGGGCCTATGTATGGAAATCCCTCTTACACTACATATCCACAGTATCCTGCAAACATTTCCCAATTCCTACTTGGATTCAACCCACCACAGATGCAAGATTTAATCCCACCTCCTATACAACAACAAATTACAACCTCCTTGAACCCTAACTAGTAGCAACAAGCACCTATAAATGCCAATCAATAGCCACAAAACCAAGCTGCCCACAACCCTCTAAGACCAAAAACAATCCTTGCCCAGCCAATCCCTAACCCCAATAATCGACCGACCCACCCTGTGAAAAATACAGAATTTTGAACCTTTCCCACCTATGAAATTCAACTACGATTAGGGAAAGTTGTAAATCAATCAAATCTTGCAGTAATAATTTAGGAAGAAAATGATAATCATTCTGAGGAAGAAAACACTCAAACCACCCCTACAGAAGAAGATACTTGCCTCCTATTCCAATCACTTCTCATTCTGTATGAGTATCTCAACAAGTTAATCTTCCACCCTACCTCGAAAGACTATTAGTAAAGAAACCTGACCCACCCTTGCACAAAGATATAGAGGATGAATTATGAATGTATGTATAAAAATACCTCTGCTTCAAGCCATTAGGGATATCCCCATATATGCCAAAATCATAAGGGATCTTTGCCTTAAGAAACCAGGAAGGAATAAGAAGGAACCTCCCCTTGTTCAGGTGGTGGGACAATTATCTGAATTTATTTCTGAAATGCCATACAAATATAATGACCCTGGAAACCCAGTAGTCACCATTGAAATTAATGGTATTTCTTTACCAAACACACTCATTTATTTGGGTGCAGCAATTAATGTAATGCCTTTTGACACTATGAAAAATCTCCAAATAAACCAGTTAAGACCAACCCAAACCATGATAGAGTTGGCAGATAAGTCAGTCATTAGCCCTACAGAACGTTTAGATGATTTCACAATCACTCTAGCTTCTTGGGAATATCCAGTAGAGTTTCTAGTCATCTACTCTAAATCATCCTCCAAACTAGGACACCCTGTGGTTCTTGGTCGTCCTTGGCTGGCCACAACAGATTCCTTTATTAGTTGTTGGTCTGGTGAGATGACTATATCCAATGGCACACATAGCCAAAAGCTTGTCCTATGTCCTCCTGCTCAACCGACATAGGGGATACCTGTCTGGTTAGAAAACCCTTATGGAGAAGAATATTGCATCAGACCCCTGTTAACACTTGAACAGGTAAGAGGAATGCAAGAACAATCGGATGAACAAGTCTTAATTTTATTTTTGGCTGATACAAATTGTATTGAATACCCGAGGTCTTTTGCAGAATTGTCACACATTTTTAGTTCTGAATTTCAACAAACTTAGCACCCTAATATCACTCAATTCAGGGATGATTTTAGGGGCTAAATTTCGCTCATGGGATAATTTTCCATGTTTTTTTCCAAAAAAGAGATTCGCTATTTTAAAAATTATTCGCCCAAATTCTATAGGATAAAATTATTTTACCTTAAAAATCGCCAAAATTTTATGAAAACTATATAAAATCCTTAGAAATTGGAATATTTTTACAAAAATATAGCCAAACATTTATAGTTTGCATATGAAGGATTAGTAAGATTCGCCAAGGTTTCTAAATTTTAAAATAAATTTCCATCCTTAAAATCATCCCTGACACAATTATATACTTTATCACCAGCTTCCTTAGAGAAGGAAGAAAGTACTCAACTTCTTGATATTAGCCCAGGAAAACCTTTGTATATAAACTCTAGTTTGGATCCAGAACAAAACACACAAGTAATAGAAATGCTCCAAAGACAATTTGATGCCTTTTCATGGGATTATGCAGACATGAAAGACATTCACCCTGACACATGCACACATCATATTTACACTAATGACCAAATCAGACTAATTAGACAGCCTCAGCGAAGGATGAATCCATCCCTTAAAGATATTGTAAAAGAGGAATTGTAAAAAATCCAAGCTAATCTCATATACCCCATTTCAAATAGTCAATGGGTGTCTCCACTTGTCATAGTTCCTAAGAAAAATGGCAAGTGGAGAATATGTGTAGACTTCAGGGAGTTGAACAAAGCCACCCATAGGGATTATTTTCCGTTACCATTTATTGATCAGGTGTTGGATACCTTGTCTGGAAAGAAGTATTTTTCATTCCTGGATGGGTTTAGTGGTTATAACCAAATACAAATAGCACCCGAAGACCAAGAGAAGACCACTTTCACCTGCCCATGGGGAACCTATGCTTATAGGGTTCTTCCTTTTGGACTTTGAAATGCCCCAGCCACTTTTCGAAGGGATTTCCTAGCCATTTTCTCTGACTTGACCAATGATTGCATGGAATTCTACATGGATGACTTTACAGTCCATGGAAAAGACTTCTAGAAATCTTTTACCAATCTAGAAAAAGTCCTGATTAGGTGTAAGGAAACTAATCTTTCCCTAAGTAATGAAAAGTCAAAAATGTTGCTCACTGAAGGTATTGTTTTGGGGCATCACATCTCTGGTTTTGGAATGAGATTTGATCTGACAAAGATTCATATTATCACACAAATCAGAATACCTTCCTCACAAAAGGATGTTTGTAGATTTTTAGGGCATGCTGGCTACTATAGAAGATTCATTCCAAATTTTACAAGCCCAGCTACCCCTTTATTCAATTTATTATCTAAAGAAGTCGAATTCAAGTGGGATGATGAATCCCAAATATCTTTTGAGATTCTAAAATAGAAATTGTCAACTACCCCTGTATTAAGAGGACCAAATTGGTCCCTTCCTTTTCATATCTATACTGATGCCTCAGACATAGCTCTTGGGGAATTTCTTGGACAAAGGGAAAACAAAATGCCTTATGCTATTTACTTTGTCAGTAAAAGTCTGTCTCCAGCTGAAGTTAATTATATGGTTACTGAAAAAGAATTGTTAGTTGTGGTCCATGCTATCAATAAATTTAAACACTATATGACAGGATATCAAGCTTTTGTACACACTAATCATTCAACCATCAAATTCTTAATGAACAAACCTATAACAAATCCTAGAGTTACAAGATGGTTGTTATTATTACAAGAGTTCAATATCAACATTATTGATAGACCTGGTAAGGATAATCTTGTGGCTGATTTCTTATCTAGAATGATTCATCTGGGAGATAACACACCAGTAGAAGATAACTTTCCTGATGAAAATTTGTTTGTTATTTCTACATTCACTCCTTAGTATGCAAATGTAGCTAACTATCTTGTGGCAGGGAAGATGCCTCAGAAATTGTCTCCTAGAGAAAAACAAAAAGTAATTCAACTAAGTGAAAACTATATGTGACACGATGATTGTCTTTACAAAACAGGACCAGATTTGGTAATCAAGAGATGTGTAAGGGAAGATGAAATTCATGATATCTTGTAAGCCTTCCATGATGGTCCTTGTGGAGGACACTTCGTAGATAAGAGGACCGCTTATAAAGTTCTACAATGTGGTTATTATTGACCTCATATTTTCAAAGATGCTAAAACCTATGTATCCAATTGTGATGAATGCCAATGAATGGGTAAGCCTACTACATAATACCAAATGCCACTTCAAGCCCAAGTAGTCATCGAGCCTTTCGAGAAATGGGCATTAGATTTTGTAGGACCCATTAACCCTGCATCTAAAAAGAAAAAGTGCATACTTGTATGTACTGACTATGTGACTAAGTGGGTTGAAGCAAAAGCTTTACCAGATACAAGTGAACAATCAATGGTAGATTTCCTTTTTATTGACATCTTTACTAGATTTGGTGTACCTCGAGAAATTGTGACTAATCAAGGAACACAATTTACCTCTAATCTCGTCAAAGTTGTTATAGAATAGTACCAAATTAAACATAGGAAATATACACCCTACCATCCACAGGACAATGGACAAGTAGAATCTACCAACAAAGTTATTGAGTCCATTCTTACCAACTTACCAAAACAGTACAGCTACACCACAAGGACTGGGCTGACAGATTACTAGAAGCCTTATGGGCTTATAGAATCACCTGGAGGAATACAATAGGACATACACCCTATGAGTTGGTGTATGGGAAGAAGGTACTTCTCCCCATAGAATTCTAGATCAAAACCTTCAGGACTGCAGTACAAGTTGGCATGAACTTGGATGAAGCCCAGCAACAAAGACTCTTGCAGCTTAATGAGTTGGATGAAATCACACAGGAATCACTTCAAAGAACCACCCTCATTCAAGAGCAAAGAACAAAATGGCCTGACAAGTATCTCAAAAAGAAAAATTTTCAACAAGGAGATTGGGCCTTGTTGTATGAAAGAAAATTCAAGAACTTCAAAGGTAAGTTAACTACTCATTGGATGGGACCCTATGAAATTGACACCATCTATGACAGTGGTTCAATTAGGATAAAGACAATTGACGAACAACAGACACCGCTACTTGTGAATGGTCACCGATTCAGAATTTATAACAAACCCCTATCAAGAGAGGAATTTTTGACTCGTATACTACAAAATTCAGATATGTAGGTGATCAGTAAGGAAGAAGACCTTCCTATTGATCCACATTGATTTATTGGTTTATTTTTAAAAACTTTTGTACATAGGTTTGGATTTTGTTTTGTTAATAAGCTGAAGGTGACAAGGGATTCTTACCTCCTTTTGTTTTACTTTCGCATTTTATATTTGTAAGTAGATTTCTATAATTTATTTGATCCTTAAAGAACTTGCTAAACATCAGTTTGTAGGCATCAACAATACTCTGGTACCAGAAATCCTGCTCTGGTCTGGTACCAACAGTCCTGTGCTAGTCTGATACCAGAAGTTTTTCCTTATACGGTACTATCAGGACACATCACCTAATTGACAAGGAATGCTATGCATATTTTAAAAGCTTATGTCAATTAATATGAAGTATGAAGCCATGCAGAAACCACTTAAGTTGGAACCAAGAAGCCAGATGTAGCATCAAATGGAAGCTCTTATGAAGCAATAATTTCTTTTGGTTATGTTGCTCACTAAAGGGAAGTATCTTTAATTTCTTTTAGTTCTGTTTCTAGCTAAAAAGAAGAATTTTTAATTTCTTTTTGTTCTGTTTCTACCTAAAAGGAAGTATTTTAATTTCTTTTGGTTGACAAAGAAGACATAATCTTTACCTATGATTGTTAAAAGAACCATACTTAATCTGCTTTAAAGTCTAGAGGTTGCCCTTATCCAGTATTTCAGCATGATTAAAGGGATAAAAACTATATTATCCTATAAGTAACTATCTCACCCTAACTAGATTTCAATAGTATTAATTGGACTATCTTTTATAAAGAGTAACATATGACTATATGAACACTCTCTGTCATGGGCACACTAGGAATTTTTTTATGGAAGAGGATGTATCAATACCCTAAGGTAACTTTAGGTCATTCTCCTATAGACAAACGCAAATAAAATTATACATATGGATCCAATGTGCAATACAAAAGTTGATTTTTCTTCAAACAAATCTTTAAAGACATCCAAATAAGAGAATACACCTTCCAACCCAATACCATTCCAGCCCATAAAAAGGTTTTCAAACGAGCCTCCCCTATCACCATGCAAAAGAACTCTTTAATAAAATCGAAATAGGTGACTATAGATAAGAAGCCTCCAATGAAAAAAGGGTTTAAGAGACTAACCCACCGAGATACTGAACATGTCTGCTGGTAGTGGGTACCGGTCTGTGGTATGACTAGGCAAACCCATTAGTGTACTGAACAGGCCTGCTAGCAATGGGGCATTCTACCTAGGGAAGGGATTTCTCTCACTAATTTTCACAACTACCCCACCGG
>JZKD02S0555228.1:380375-400367 GCA_000966675.3 Picea glauca | reverse complement strand
CTTTATTATTTACCTTTTAAAATCTCTTAAACCACTTTGACTACTTTGACCTTTTGGGGCTTCTAGATGACATATGAGGGTCCTCCAACTTCGTAAGGCCATAACGCTCAAACCGCGAGGAGTTATGTGGCATTCCACATACCACTAGAAATGGAATAACATGTAATATCCATATAGAATAGTATTATTTGAAAATATATCATAACTCATACCATTATACATCAAACAAACTTGGGTCCATTACCCAAACCTGGGGTCTCCAACTTCTCATGGCCATAAATCTCTAACCGTGAGGAGTTATGTGACATTCCACATACCACTGGAAATGGAATGACAAGAACTGTCCATATAGGATATTTTACCTGACAAATTCATTTTCCTTCATCTCATTATTCCACAATTAAGCATGGGTTCTCTTACTCCGTAAAGAGTCTTCCCGTGAAGACTTTCACCATAAGGGGACCACTTTGGAGTTCATCCATATTTACTTCTTATCAACCATGACAAGAGAATAATGAGTCATATTTACATCAAAAAATCTTGGGTCCATTACCCAAACCTTTGTGTTGTGGGGATTTCTTCAAGGGTTGACATCAATGACAACCAATCTTATTCAACAATCTGTGGCCCATCCAGGTTCAGTGTTGAAACCATGGGCTCTGATACCAATTTGTAACACCCCCATCCATAGGTTGAGAAATCTCACTTGAAAACAAAAAAAACTTCTCACTCTGTTTCCGATGTCCATACCTAGGCATAGAACTGCTAGGATATGGCACACAGAGCTCTTTGCAGAAAATCATACATATAAACTTAAAAAGATAATATGCATTCTACTAATACACAAATTAATGTGGAAATCACAACAATATTCTACAAACAACTTACACAGGAAATATTATAAATATCAAGACATGTACATCATACAAATCATAAAAATTAACATAGAAATGGTACTTATCTTTTTATGAAGGCAACCAAGTATATGCAGACCTTCCACAAACCTACCAGCCTTAGACCACGCTGCTCATCACTCTCAGCAGTGGGTCACCCCCGATTTGGGACTAAACTCCATCCGAGAAATGGATTCCTAAGCTAGTTTGAAACCATGGAAAGTCATACAGTATGTCAGGAAGGATTCCCTCCGAGGAGCTAACTTACACACACATCTCACAGCCTCTCATTCCCCACATTTCAATCCCACCCCAGGAAGTATACATCTTCACTTCTCAACAGTTCATCGGTTGCTCCACTTCCATTCTAGGGCTTCAACAACAGGTCGGATAAGAATTCTCAGAGCTTTGTAATTGTTGTTGGGATCCCTCTAGGAGAAATCACTTCCCCAACAACTTCTCTCACCTGGAGAGAGGCACTCACAGGACTAACAACCTTCTTCTTCAATCCCACAGGCCTGGCAACCGATCTCTTCAATTCAGATCACTGGATGACCAACCACGAGATCGATGAGGGTAGCAAAAAAAATAGTTAAGGAGCAGAGGTTGGAAACTGGCTATATTCATTAAAAAGGGTTGTGTTTGCAGCAACATTAGACCGCTAAGGTTCAGCACGAGATGAGGTAATGTACGGGACACTGTGATTTTGAGGAAGTACGGTTTAACTCAATTATTCATAGGTTTTCCCTCTCTTGTATTCATGAACATGGTCGATGATAGAGGGGAAGGTTATCTACATGCTCAATCTCTAGTTACGTGGATGGAAAGCTAGCCAAAATAACTGACGATCCCCCCAAACAATGGTTTTCCCCACTTTTATCTGCATGCACCATGATTGACACATGGATCTCCTAGAGAACGAGTCCCTCCACTTGGGATTCATCCCCTTTCCAAGAAAAACTTAGGATAAATTAATATCCTCATCACATCCTTTAGAAAATAAATATATATTATTCTATTGGGTTTGAGCTCTTAAGCTTATCCACTTTTCCTAGTCTCATATCCCCCCTCCCTTACCCAACCTAGTGGAGATTAATCCCCCATAACTCTTTCTTCATGGTCAATCTACATGCAACAATGTATTTATATTAATGATTTGAGTATTTACATATATAAAAATAGGCTCAATAGACTTAGAATCTAGGCTCTCCTGCCTAATATTCACATAAGTCTCCCATATTATAAACACATGGCTCACCATCCTATAAACACAATTACAATTTAGCGAGGGCTTGGCCTTGGGGTATTATAGAGGAATTCCTTGGGGAGTGGAGAAAACAACTTGATGTTTGGAGAGGATGGATTGTAGTTCCTATAGCATAGAGGGTGTCTCAATGGATTGAATTGCATGGAGTTGTGAAATAATGCCAGAATGACCTTTTTTGAGGATATTTTCCATGTGATGGGAACTATTGATCTTCAGGGAACCGACTATGAGTCCTTATAAGTTATATTGTTGTCCCTCCTGGTTGAATTTCATGGTGAATTCCTTAAAATCCATGAGAATGGAACCCAGATTCAGTAGCCATTGTGCACCCAACACAATTTCACAACCACCCATGTTGATATAAAACATATGAGATTTCATGTGGTAATGATCAATTTGGAGATGCACATTTTCACAATGCCCTCCAAATTTCAATGGCCCTCTATTGGAAATATTGATATGAAAATTATTGATGACACATATATGGAAATTAGTTTCTTGGGCAATGTGGCGATGAATAAAATTATGGGTTCTTCCACTATCAACAAGGATGATGACCTTCTAATGCTTAATGTAACCAATTAGCTTGAGGGTTTGAGGAGCAGAGAACCCAGTGAGAGCATTCAGAGAAATGACAGGTTTGACTTTAGGAGGGTCGAAGGATGGGGTCATGTCAGTGGGTTCAGGTGACTCAACCACAAGGGGGCCTTGACATATTCTTCTGAAACATCCTCAAAGATGGCCATAAAAATATTTTTTTCTTACACTTATGCCCAGGAAAATATTTTTCATCACAATTATAACAAAGGCCTTTGAGTTGGCGTTCATCGATTTCTTCCTTGGTCAATTTCTGGATCTTTAGTGGAGTAGGAGTAGTGGGAGGGACTGGTTTAGGGTGAGGAATAAAAGAGGGTTTTCGGGTTTGATAAGAGACAACCTGTTTTTCTTCCTTATCTCGTTTAGTAGCTTCCACCAAAATCTAAAGCTAAGCCATGAGGACATGGGCATGAATCGCATCTTTGAGGCCATTCATAAACAATTCTTGGAAAAAAGAATCAGACATGCCCTATGTATGGAAATCCAATCACTCAAAAGAGGCTATAAATTATTCCACCGTGCCAGATTGTTTAAACTTTTTCAAATGGCCTAAATGGTTGGTGTCAGTGTCAAAGCATTCATAAAGCTTTTCCACAAATTTTTTCCAAGCCACATACCCTTGGCGATCATTTTCTCTCCATCTACCATTGCCAACGACTTATTGATCTAGATGGAGAACACCATACCAGAGTTTGTCCAACTCATCTATAATTCCATACAAAGAGAAATGATGTTCCATTTGAGTTACCCAGACACAGGGTCGGGTCCACGAAAAAAAATAAATTCTGAAAAATGATAGAATGACTACGATAAGGGCGAAGAAAGGAATCTAATGGGATAGGGCTCAAATAATGGTTCCAACAAGATACAAAGTTGTTTTTTTTTTGTTTTTTTTTTACTCCTGTGGAGTTATATTCTGATCTGAAGAATACTATAGTGTTGAAATTCCCAAATTCTTAACAAGAATAAATGTGTAGTAATTTCACAACTCGAATACAGGAGGCATAGTTGCACGGAAATAGATATTTTATATTTAGTTTTTGTTTCCATCCCATGGGTTAGGGTATGCAAGGTCTCTACAGACAAGGTTTTCCCATGTGTTATAGCTCTCTGATATACGTATAGTGACCAATAGTATTACTTGGCCCAATCTCTCAGGGAACCAACTATGGAGGCTAGATCGTGCCCTTAGTCGTACTACCTGACTACCCAGGTACTAGAGACTATCTTCCCAAGTGTTTTTCTCGATGGAAATATAGGATTTAGGAGGTTGATTGGTTTATCTATGGAGGGATTCAGGAGATCTAGGTCGATCTATATACAAGTGATGTTGGATGCGCTACCACTCGAACGGGTACCAACAAAGGTTACAAGGGTGGCCAATAGATGTGGGCTTAAGTACCACTTGTATTTTATGTGTGTATGACTTCCCGACCATGGTTTTATGTGTGTATGACTCCCTGACCATGGTTTTATGTGTGTAACGAAAAATATTTGTATCTTTAGGATGTCAAAATATGTCTCTACCCTGAAAAAAATAACCCACAATTTTCTACCAAGGAAAGTGATATGATACCACTTGTAGTATTCCAGATATAAAATAGTATGAAAAACATAAATATTTTAGCTAGAAATGGCAGAAAAACATTGATATAACTAGAACAACACCAGAATAATACCAGAGTAACACCAGAAAGCACACCTTGATTAGTGATATCAATGTTCACTTGCCTCTTTGAGGGGGCAACCTCAGCAGAGCAGAGATCTATTACAATAATATCCAAGAAAAAAATTGTCATACCCTCTACTCATATTTATACTAAATATGTCTATCTAAAAGAACAACCTAGAGGAAGATCCTTCTAGAAGCGGAATCTTCTATTAAGTCTTTTTACATTTGACTTATTCTTCCTTATTGCTAGGACTTATTAATATTGACCTTTATTACATGGAAATACATTATTCTACCTACATGAGGGGTTAGGGAGGTTAGGTCCCTAACACTTGACATGGCATGGGTTTCAACCTTTTCTTTTTCTTATTACCCCTTTATTGTTTTGGACATGTCACCCTTCTTGATGTAGCATGGGATTCAACCTTTTTCTTTTTCTTAATACCCGATCTGGATTATTTTCGGCATGAAATGAGAGCGGAGATATAATAAATCAATGTACATAGATATCTCAGATATCCAAGATTATAACATAAATGTATCAGAGATGCAACCATAAAAACAGAGATACAATAATACACAATTTTCTATTAATGAGCGAAAATGTATGAATATTGTAAAAATACATAGTGAAGGACTCGCTAGAATGGTGGTAGCTTATCTCTAAGAAGAGATGTGACAGATAATCGCATCTATGAGAATATGATTTCAAAATGAGGCTCCAAAGGCCTTTTTATCATAAATAAAATCCAAAACCCTAACCCCAGAATATGAAAAGCCAACAGTTTTGTGGACCTTGTTTTGGGTAGTTTGGTGTATCAACTTACTAGGGGCATAACTTTGGCATACGATCTCTATTTGGGATGCACGATAGCTCGTTGGAAATTTATCGTCGAGGATATTCATTTTGGGGGCTCAATCAGATATTTTGGCTATCATTGAGAAGCTAGATCCCAAAAAACCTTCATTTAGGCCAGAAAACTATTATGAGCCAGTTGGAAAAGGTGGGTGGCCACAAATATCCACCTAGATCAATCATCCCTTCTTAGGAAGAAATTGTATCCATTGTATTGAGTGACCAAGGGAGAGGGAAAAGAGTTTATTGAATCTGCATCTTGATGAGTTGCTTGCCTTGTTGGAGAAGTTGTGTTGCCTAGCTTTTTGAAGGTTTTCACGAACCTGTGACTGGAAGGGTTGGAAATTTTTAACTAGTCTGGATACATGAGATGTCTTTGTGTAGAAGGAATATTTTTGTTTTGTTGCAGTCTTGTTGACCTGCTTCTATTGGATAGAAGGTGCTCGGGCCAAGGTTGTAGTGGTTGCAGTATCCTTATGTTCACCTTTTGAACAGATTGTGAAGAAGCTAAATTTTGTAGTATGAGATACTACCTTGCGGCACTATTTAGGTGGGAGAGTATTTGGAACCACCTCTAGTATCCCTTAGAGATGACTCCTTAGAGTAACAATGACACTACGGGGTTGAGAATCATAGATAATATGGTGCTTCCACATATATGGTTGGCCCAAGAGAACATCACATACATCCAGTGGGGCAAAATCACATAATACTTCATTCTTGAAGGCTTAGATTCCATATGACAATTGACACTGCTGGCTGACACGGAGGTCTCGTCCCTAGTGAAGCCACCCGATGTTGTATGGTTGTGGGTGTTGTGTTGTTGACAATCCAAACTATTTGACGACCTCTGCTGAGATGAGGTTCTTCTGGCTTCTGCTATCAACAATAAAATGCAGCGGGGTCCCCTTCACCCACATATGTGAATGAAAAAGGAGCTCCCCCTCTTCAGTATATTTTGGGTCTTTTGGTTTAATTATTGCAGTTGTGACAATAGAAATGGGGTCTACATCGATGATCTGTCTTCTGTCGGTATTTTCTGAATCAGATTCTAAATCAGGGCTCGACTCCTTATCTTTGATTTCGGCCACCAATGATTTTTTTGAGCGACATTCATTGATTTTGTGCCAAGGGATTGTGTCCTTCTTCGTCTGCTCGTGACCCTTATTTTCTTGTGGCTTGGACTAGTTTTCAAGAGACTTTTTTCCCTCAACCAAGTTTTGAGGAAACCTTGGTCAGAGTTGAACCACTTTTGGACTTCGACACATTGGTTGAAGATGGAGCACCTAGGTGGAGCTGAAATCCCAGATCTCACCGATTTTACGAGCTATATGGACCCAATAAGGGGTCCTCTAGGTTTTTTGTAATGGGATTATAGGATTTCAGCCCATGGGGTTTACCCATGATTAAGCCTTATTGTAAGGGTTTGTAAAAGTATAAATAAGTAAGAATGTATGGTATAAGTAGAGAAGTTCTTTTAGCTAAGTGTAAGTAGTTTGAGTTTCTTTGTGGAATAGAATGTATATGTGTTAAGGCTTTGTGCTCGATAGAGAGTTGGTTGGGTGCCTTGACCTAGTTTTGGAAGGAGGATCTGGTGCTCAATGCATAGATCTTTTGTCTGGTGCAAAGCTCGACTTTGTGGCTTAGTGCACAAGAGTAACTAAATGTAAGATATTGACAAATAATAAAGAAGGTGGAGCGGTTGGTGGACGTAGCCCCATAGTGGGGTGAACCACGTATATCTTGTGTCTTTAGTTCACTTTGTGCTATGTTATTTATGTTTAGTGCTTTGATTATTGTGTATGATAGATATATCTGTTGTTTCTTAAGTGCTTTACTATGTTAAGGATGAATGAATACTAGATCCAACTTATAATGCTAAGTGCTCTGGGTATATTTTTATTTGTTATTGTGTCGATCTATCCTTGGATATGTTTTGCAATGTTAATAATATTATTGAACTAATGCATGTTGTTCCTAAGTGTTAATATAATATCTTGTGAAGTATTATTATCACAGATCTATTTCCTAGCCTGTTTACAGACACCTGCGTCCTGTAACCCCCCCTGCTTCTACCTTGGGTGAGACTTCACCTGCTTCGCAGGTGTTGCCGAAAGGGCCGGTAGTCGAGGTTTTTTTGGTGCGTTGTTAAGCGTTGAACCTTGGGTCTGCCAATCTACCAACAAATGGTTCTATTTTTGGGACCTGAAACTATGATTGTTGGGAACTAAAGTAAAGAAAATACAAGCTCTGTGTGTAGATATGTTGCTAAAGTGCGCAATACTCTACTTAACTTGCGATGTTTTGTGATACGAAAGAAATCCGATCTAAAGAAATGAGGTAAGATCCTAAAAGAGGTAAGATTTGTTCTTTGACAAGAGTAAGATAAGTGAAAATGTTTGTTTTGAAATCATGAACTTAAGTATGTTTAACAGATTATGTCGTAGTCTGAAGGCTAGGGCGTGGTTGAAAGAAAGATATGATTTGAGTAAATTTAATGGAAATGAAGAAATATATGTTATTCCTATGCATAGAAAGAATTTTTGGACTAATAAGTGGATGCAGGAACCTAGAAATGTTTTTTGCAGATTGCAGATCCAACACTATGATCCTAGTGCGCAGTACAGAAGAGGTTGGGGAATGTTTAAAAGAAAAAGAGGATTGACATTATGCTATAATTGCAAAAGACTGAGACATGTTTCTAAGGATTGCCCTAGCATAGGTACTATTTGTCTTTGTTGTAATATTGTTGGTCATGAGGTTGAGGATTTTCCAAGGATGATTGTTAAAGTTGAAAGGATGAACGTAAGACAAGAAAACTATGAAAAAAGTCAAGAGACTAAGGGCATGTTAGAAATTCATAAAGAAAAAAGGCCAGAGGAAGTTCAGACTACATTAGTATAGTTGAAAGAAATGATGGATGTTCATAAATATGTCAATTTACTAGAGATCCTGAAAGAAAAACAGTGCATAAGTGAAAGAATAGAAGACTTCGACATAGACTGTGTCTTGGATGAGGAAACACAAGTGAATATTATGACAGAAGAAACTTGGGAAATTTTGGGAAAGCCTACTGTGATACCTTCGTTGGGAAGGATAGGATTGTTTAAAGGAAAGATGATAACCCTATGTGGAAGAGTTACTAATGTACCTATTATTGTTCATGGAACATCGATTGAAGAGGAATTTGAAGTCATTAAGTTTGTTGGGGACGACACCCCTTTCCCACTTTTGTTAGGTAAGAATTGGATTGATAAGGATCATATTAGAAGGAAAGCAGAGGAAGAAGCTACGGAAAATAAAAAGAGAGAATTAATGGATTTCATAGCTAGAAAAGTAGATCGACTAATAGAAGAACGAGATGATAAGTCAAAGCAACAGAACAAAGTAACAACATGGGAGGGATAGAAAGCAAGAGAATTAGTTGTCAAGGTTAAAAGAATGCAAGAAGGATTGAAGAACTAGTCTATGCAAGAAAGAAGTATACCCACCCAATAAATATAAAGAAAAGGGATATTAACTGTAGACCATTTGAGGGCACATCAGTAGTGCGAAGCCACTGCGCTAGGGGAAGATAAGAATAAGAATGGAAAGAAGATTCTAGAAATAGTTAGAGAGAATCAGATCATAGGGAAGAAGGAAAGGAAGCTCAATAACAATAAGGCTAAGTTGGGGAAGCTACAAGAAGCTACAGAAACTAGATGGAAGACTTTGTAGACTGGAACCTCGCAAGAGGCAGGTTCGCAGGATTTGAACCTCGCTGGAACAACAGGACCACGTATGATGGGACTTCACCCTGGAGAAGTTATATGACCATTGGAGGCACCCCAATCGTTAGAACGATGCTCTGAAATGGTTAGAAAACACATTTATGGGTGGATGGACCGCTTTTGGATGTTGAGACCACACCATAATAGACAGATTCACATTGATGGAAGCATTCCTAGGCGTTGGAAGAATCGGTTACGATGCCCCACTTATTTAACTCGTCAAACGTTGCATCCGGACCACTTTTTTCCACTTGTGATTAACTGATCCAAGAAGAGAATTGTCTATGTCTCGAGTTGTGCTATCTAAAACTAGACCCTGCCTGTCCATTTGTCTACCCCAACCTGTCTGTTTAAAAGTTAGAATGTCGGGTGAACCTAGTGAATTGGAGAAGTTTGTCAAGGAAGTCCTTAAGAAGCTAATGGCTTATAAACCGATATCTGAAGGTGTTCAGGCATCGTCGACTAGGGGACTACAGGCCTTCCCTTCGACTGGATGTCATTCTAGCTGTGTCAACCCCACGAAGGAGCTGCGAAGTAAGCACCACGGTTATATGGCTAATGCGAAGCAAATCCCGTCAATACTACCAGAGTATATTCCACCCTTGGCTAGTGTTGTTAACCATGATAGCATCCCCTGAGATTATGAGTACACCGTATTCACCACGTACATTTCAAAAGGAATACACGTAGATGGGAGTTAGTTAGGACAGATCCCGCTACTAAAGAACAATGATTTAAATTTAGGATACAGGAAGAACTGCGCCATAGTAGTGCCACATTGTTATCTCATAAAGTCAACTGGGAAGAAGCCTCACCTCATCTCATAGCCATGGATTAATGGGTTGGTGCAGTCCACCATGCTGAATGTGATGAAGATCCCACATTTTTGCCGCCACCAGGAGGTTAACGCTTTCATTAAATTCCTCTTGTCGTGCTATAATGGAGGATACCTATGGCTTGACCAAAGGATTACTATGGATCTAGTGATGATCCACCAGATCACAAGCTTAAGCATGAAGGGTCCCGACCCTTAGAAGTTTTATCCATAGAAGGCCTCGGAGCGTTCCCTGGCACAGCGTATCAAGTAGGCTTACGGAGAAGTAGAGAACGGAAAGAGATGTTACAAGGTATCCTCTATATAGGATGGCGCAATGCGCCTCACTTTCCAACTCATAGCTGGCAAGATCATAAGGAAGAACCACCCCACACAGGTCATCGGGTTCATGGTGGACCTCACAGGAAAATGTGTGGAGGGCACGCAGATGAACTGGGTGAACTACCTCGCCAATGAGTTGGAGAAGGATTGTCGCGAAGCCCAGGATTTAGGATATGAATTCCACTACAACTGGCTAATCATTTTTTACTGCATTTTTCTCTTGGAAAATGCCTGAAGGAGCCACCTTCCCAGAGATCAAACCCTCAGAGCCATTGGTCGCTTAGTTTTCAACCCTGTGGTACACCAATGACATGACAAAGCAGTGGTAGTCCAACGTTGTGTTTCATGCATACTATTAGCAATGAAAGGTTTCCATTGAATCATTTCCATGTATGACACTATGCACCTTGAACCAGTACCGACCAATAGCAAAGTTCCACACAGATCCAAATTTCATCTACATCATTGTGCTCATAGATGAGAACAAAGAATAATTGTAGTCATACTACAAGCTAACAGATGAAGACATGGACCGGATTACAAAGGAGTGGCCGAAGGAATTTCTTGTACCTATCGTTGATGCAAAAATCTCTAACACCGACACCTCAGGAAGCCCCATAGTCACCCGAGTTGAGCATGTCAGACATTCTAGTGGGACAAAAAATAATAAAAAGCGGGATAAAATCCAGGATATAGAGAGCAATGAGGAGGAGAATTCTTCTGAAGATAACAGGTCTGGCTCAGTCGGAGGAGAAGGAGGAGAAGAAGCAGATGGACAAGGAGGATGAGAAGCTACACCACATAAAGACCCCCCTACTGTAATAGTCACACCAGAGAAGAGGAAGGTTTCTCCAAAGAAACCTTCAGTAAGGAAGAAGAGGCATGCTAATAAGACCCAGTTGGAGGCCATGCTCATGGAGGACGATATCAGTCTGGTCCACGGAGCTATGGAGGATGATTTCGAGGACATCTTGCAGAGATATAGAGAAAAGAAATTAGATCTATATGGAAGGGTTGAGAAGGAATTAAAGGAAGTAAAACAAGCTATTTTTTTGGTCCGTGTAGTACCTATTGCACCCTCCTCATCATAGATTACAGAATTGGGAGATGAACCAGCCCAATTGAGAAGACTTGCAGATGCAACAGAAGCTCGACTTTAGAGAGTCCAGGAAAATAAGGAGAAGGCTATAGAATACTTGAAACAAGAGAAATATGAAGCCTTAGAACAATTATGAGTAGTGCAGTACATTGTGGCCTCCTATGAAAGTGAGAGAGAAGATTTTCAAGTTATTCTTCAAGAGGAAAAATCCCAGCTACAGAGAGAAAAGGAGTAGTTGCTCGCAGAGCGAGCCATGGTCAAAGAAGTAGTAAGTAAATCATGTCACTATGTTCTAGGCTTGGTACAGAAAGAGAAGGTCGAGGCTCAATTGGTGAAGCTCACTGATACCCTCTAGCAGCTTCAGGCTAGAATAACAAAATTGGAGGCCTAAGCAATACTAAGCACTCTGCAGGAGCTGCGTGACCAGAGGGAGGAGAACACTAAGAACATAGTAGTAAGGATAAGGTCCCTCACCTCAGAATTCAAACAATTGAGTGATATAAGCACATAGACATATGAATGCCTCACGGAGGATCCAGAGCTAAGAAAGCTAGAAGCTCAGTTACAGAAGGTGCAGTAGAAGGCATTTTCCGTGTAGGCATAGACGAAGTTGCTCACTATGGTAGAAAGAATGAATATATCCCAGGAGCAGTGCGCAGTATAGAAACATATGACTTCCCTCTAGGGTAAGGTGATGGAAGTCACACAGAAGCTGTAACCTGTGCAGAATGAGGCCTATAAGGTGTTCTAAGAGATTGATGGACATGGCTCGTAATTGGAATAAGTGGTTGCATCAGTAGAACAACACCTAGAAGGGCCTGTTATAGAGAATGTGATATAGGAGCTCGTTGAGAAGGAGGCTCAGGCAAAGAAACAAGTCGAGGTAGCTCGAGTTAATCTTGAGGCCTTCGAAGAAGCATTATCCAGGCATGAGTGACTCAGGACAAGTCACAGGTGAGTGTTGGGGGCCTGTTGGCCCTCAACCAAGTTTTGAGGAAACCTTGGTCATAGTTGATCCACTTTTGGGCTTCGACACATTGGTTGAAGATGGAGTGCCCAGGCGGAGCTGAGATCATGGATCTCATCAATTTTTTGGGCTATATGGACCCAGTAAGGGGTCCTATAGGGTTTGTGTAATGGGATTATGGGATGTCATCCCATGGGGTTTACCAATGATTAGGCCTTATTGTAAGGGTTTCTAAAAGTATAAATAAGTAAGAATTTATGGTAGAAGTAGAGAATTTCTTGTAGCTAAGTGCAAGTAGTTTTAGCTGCTTTGTGAAATAGAATGTATATGTGTTAAGTCTTTGTGCTCAATGGACAGTTGGATATGTGCCTTGACCTAGTTTTGGAAGGATGATCCGGTGCTCAGTGCACAGATATCATGTCTGGTGTGAAGCTCGACTCCGTGGCTTAGTGAACAGCAGTAACTAAATGTAAGAGATTAACGAATAATAAATAAGGTGGAGCGGTTGGTGGACGTAGCCCCACACTGGAGTGAACCACATATATCTTGTGTCTTTGGTTCTCTTTTTTTTGTGTTATTTATGTTTTGTGCTTTGATTATTGTGTATGATAGATAGATTTTTTGTTGCTTAAGTGCTTTACTTTGTTAAGGATGAATGAATACTAGATCCAACTTATAATGCTAAGTGCTCTGAGTATATTTTCATTTATTACTGCATCGATCTATCCTTGGGTATGTTATGCGATGTTAATAAGATTAATGAACTAATGCATATTGTTCCTAAGTGTTAATAGAATATCCTATGAAGTGTTATTATCACATATCTGTGTCCTAGGATGGTTACAGACACCTACATCCTATAACCCCCCTGATTCTACCTCGAGTGAGACTTCGCCTGCTTCGCAGGTGTTGCCAAAAGGGTTGGTAGTCGGGTTTTGTTGGTGCATTGTTAAGAATTGAACCCTGGGTATGCCCCTATGCCAACAGATACTATTTGTTAGGGACGTATTTATCATACTTTGGTTGTTGTGGATTTACAGACCCGAACTCCTGTTTGTTCTGGTGCTTAAATTTTTGCTCAATTTTAACATCATATCTATAAGAGACACCAAGTTATGAGATGTCCATAAAATCCATTTCAATTTGGATGTATCTGTGTAGAGCCCCATGGTATTTCAGAACCAAATTCCATTCTAGGTCTTTGATACCCATCTTGGTGCGCAAGTTATGGAAGGTATTGGTGAAATCTGGAACTTCTTGTCCCCTCTCTTGTCATAGTGTGGTTCATCTCATATATTGGTTGTCATAGCTTCCAACAGGGTAATATTGTTCCTTTACCACATCCACAAAAAAATCCCAAGTGGGATCAACCCCATATATTCCAGACTCTTTTGTGGAACTTTTATCCCAGTAAGTTTCCCACCAATGTTTGACATGGGGGAGAGATTTAAGGAGTGTAAAGGTGATATTTTCCCTATCAGAAAAATGGTGAAGAGAGAAATAACCTTCTAGCAGATTTAACCATTTGTCAAGGGAATTTACATCTATCTCACCTTCAAATACAGGAATAACAAAATTAACCTGTACCTTGAAAGGAGAGGTGATTTTAAAGTGGTTGTTTGATGAATATGTGCTTGTTTCTATCGGTAGGCGTTGAAGGGTGTGGGAAAAATTCTCCATCATTTCGTCCCTCTGTTGTGTGAGATCTTGCTCAAGCAACAGATTGATAGAATTTCCTGATCCATTGTTTTTATTTTCTTCCGCCATGGAGGGTTTCTTGAGCATGCAATAGCGATTGTCTTCAAGATAGACAATATCGAGACCCAACTTTCTCTGCTCGGACCCCATCGGGGACATGCACTGAAAAAAAAAAATGATCAAGAGAAGCCTTCTCTGATACCACTAATCCAGATTATTTTCGGCATGAAATGAGAGCGGAGATATAATAAACCAATGTATAGAGATATCTCATATATCCAATAATTTTAAAAAAATGTATCAGAGATGCAACCATAAACACAGATATACATTAATACACAATTTTCTATTAATGAGCAAAATTGTATGAAGACTGTTAAAATACAGAGTGAAAGACTCACTAGAATGGTGGCAGCGTATCTCTGAGAAAAGATGTGATGGCTACTCGCATCCGTGAGAAGGCGATTTTACAAAGAGGCTCCAAAGGCATTTTTATCATAACTAAAATCCAAAACCCTAACCCTAGAAGATGAAAAGCCAACATTTTTGTGGACCCCATCTTGGGTGGTTTGGTGTATCAACTTCTCAGGGGCGTAACTTTGGCATACAATATTTGTTTGGGGTACACGATATCTCGTTGGAAAGGTATAATCAAGGAGATTAATTTTGGGGGTCAATCAGAGCCTTTGGCCATCATTGAGAAACTCAATCCCGAAAAACTTTCATTTAGGCCCTCAAAATGGCCCCAGAAGTTAAAAACTGCTAAAAATAGTAAATTGCCAAAATTGCCAAAAAACTGTTTTGAGCCAGTTGGAAAAGGTGGGTGGCCATCATTATCCACCTGGATCAATACCCCTTTATATTTTATCATGCCTCACCCTTTATCTTATTGAGCTTTCATTTTTTTAGTACCCCTTTGTCTTTGCTAACAGGTCACCCTTGTTGACCTGGCACGGGTGTAAAGATTTCCTTTTTCTTAGTACCCCTTTATCTTTGCCAACATGTCACCCTCCTTGACATGGAATGGGTTTCAACCTTTTATTTTTCTTATAACCCCTTTATATTTGTAGACATGTCACCCTTCTTTACGCAACATGGGTGTCAAACTTTAATTTTTATCAGTACCCCTTTTTCTTTGTGAACATGTAACCCTTCTTGACGTGGCATGGGTGTCAACCTTTTATTTTTCTTAGTACCCATTTATATTTTCTCAGGTCTCACCCTTGCTGACATGGCATACATGTCAATCTTTTATTTTTCTTAGTACCCCTTTAACTTTTCCAACATCTAACCCTTCTTGAGGTGGCATGGGTGTCAACCTTTTAGTTTTCTTAGTACCCCTTTATCTTTGTGGACATGTCACCCTTCTTGATGTGGAATGGATGTCACCCTTTCCTTTTTCTTTGTACCCATTAATCATTTCTCATGCCTCACCCTTGTTGACATGGCATGGGTGTCAACCTTTGTTTTCTCTTTGTAACCCTCTATCTTTGCATAAATGTAACCCTTCTTGACATGGCATGGGTATCAACCTCTTATTTTTCTTAGTACCCCTTTATCTTTGCAGGCATGTCACCCTTATTGATGTGGCATGGGTGCCAACCTTTTCTTTTTCTTATTAACCCTCTATCTCTGCAGACATGTCACATTTCTTGATGTGGCATGGGTGTCAACCTTTTATTTTTCTTAGTACCCCTTTGTATTTGCTGACATGTCACCCTTCCTGGCATGGCATGGTTTTCAACTTTTTATTTTTCTTAGTACCCCTTTACATCTGCAGACATGTCACCCTTATTGACGTGGCATGGGTGTCAACCTTTTATTTTTCTTAGTACCCCTTTATCTTTCCAGACATGTCACACTTCTTGATGTGGCATGGGTTTCAAGCTTTTCTTTTTCTTAGTGTCCCTTTTTCTTCGCTCACGTCTCACCCTTGTTGACATGGAATAGGTGTCAAAATATTATTTTTCTTAGTATCCCTTTATCTTTGTTGACATGTTACCCTTCTTGATGTGGCATGGTTGTCAACCTTTTTTTTTTCTTAGTACCTCTTTATCTTTGTGGACATGTCACCCTTATTGACATGGCATGGGTGTCAACCTTTTCTTTTTCTTAGTACCCCTTTATATTTTCTTACATGTCACCCTTTACCTTAGCGACCTTTTATTTTTTTTGTACCTCTTTGTCTTTGCGCACATGTCACCCTTGTTGAAGTGGCATTGGTGTCAACCTTTTATTTTTCTTGGTAAACGTTTATCTTTGAAAACATGTCACACTTCTTGGTGTGGCATGGGTGTCAACCATTTCCATTTTCGAGTACCCTTTTATCTTTGTGGACATGTCACCCTTCTTGACGTGGCATGGGTTTCAAACTTTTATTTTTCTTTGTACCCCCTTTTCTTTGTGTACATGTGACCCTTCCTGACGTGGCATGCGTGTCAACCGTTTATTTTTCTTAGTACCCCTTTATCTTTTCTCACATCTCAACCGTTATGATATTGCATAGGTTTCAACCTTTTATTTTTCTTAGTACCTATTTATCTTTCCATACATGTCACCCTTCTTGACATGGCATGGGTGTCAACCTTTTATTTTTGTTAGTACCTCTTTATATTTTTGTACATGTCACCCTTCTTGAAGTGGCATGGATGTCAACCTTTTTATTTTTTTAGTACCCCTTTATCTTTGCAGACATGTCACCCTTCTTAACATGGCATGGGTGTGAACCTTTTCTTTTTATTAGTACAAATTTATCTTTGCTCACGTATCACCCTTTATCTTATCAACTTTTTATCTTGTTTAGTACCCCTTTGTCTTTGCTGACAAGTCACCCTTGTTGATATGGCATGGGTGTCAAAATTTTATTTTTCTTAGTACCCCTTTGTCCTTTCGGACATTTCACCCTTCTTGACATGGCATCGGTATCAACCTTTTCTTTTTCTAAGTGCCCATTTATCTTTGTAGACATGTCAGCCTTCTTGACATGGCATGGGTGTCAACCTTTTATTTTTCTTAGTAGCCCTTTATATTTATGGACATGTCACCCTTCTTCACATTGCATGGGTGTCAACCTTTTATTTCTCTTAGTACCCCTTTCTCTTTACTCATGTCTCACCCTTTATATTATCGACCTTTTATTCCTTTTAGTACCCCTTTGTCTTTCTTGACATGTCACCCTTCTTGACGTGGCATGGGCATCAACCTTTTTATTTTCTTAGTACCCATTTATCTTTGCTCATGTCTCACCCTTTATCTTATCGACCTTTGTTTTTTTTAGTACCCCTTTGTCTTTGATGACATGTCACCCTTGCTGATGTGGCATGGGTATCAACATTTTTTATTTCCTAGTACCCTTTATCTTTGTGGACATGTCACCCTTCTTGACGTGGCATGGGTGTGAACCTTTTCTTTTTCCTAGTACCCCTTTATCTTTTCTCACGTCTCATCATTGATGGCATGGCATAGGTGTATGACATTTATTTTTCTTATTAACCCTTTATGTTTTTAGACATGTCACCCTTCTTGACGTGGCATGGGTTTCAACATTTTTTTTTTCTTAGTACCCCTTTATCTTTCTAGACATATCGCCCTTCTTGATGTGGCATAGATTTCAATGTTTTCATTTTCTTAGTGCCCCTTATCTTTGCAAACATGTCACCCATAATTACATGGCATGAGTGTCAACCATTTATTTTTCTAAATACCCCTTTATCTTTGCGTACATGTCACCCTTCTTGATGTAGCATGGGTGTAAAACTTTTATTTTACTTTGTACCCCTTTATCTTTGCTCACATCTCACCCTTGCTGACATGGCATAGGGTGTCAACCTTTTATTTTTATTAGTACCCCTCTATATTGGACATGTCACCCTTCTTGAAGTGGCATGGGTGTCAACCTTTTCTTTTTCTTAGTACCCCTTTATCTTTGTGAACATGTCACCCTTCTTGACATGGCATGGGTTTCACCTTTTCATTTTCTTACTACCCCTTTATCTTTTCTCACATCCCACCCTTTATCTTATCAACCTTTAGTTTTTTTAAGAACTTGCCTTTCTTTGCTCACATGTCACCCTTGTTGAAGTGGCATGGGTTTCAACCTTTTATTTTTCTTAGTATACCTTTATCTTTGTAGACATGTCACCCTTCTTGATGTGGCATGGGTTTCAACCATTTATTTTTATAGGTACCCCTTTATCTTTGTGAATATGTCATCATTCGTGACGTGGGATGGGTGCTAACCTTTTATTTTCTTAGTATCCCTTTTTCTTTGCGGTCATGTCACCCTTTTTGATGTAGCATGGGTGTCAACCTTTTATTTTTATTAGTACCCCTTTTATCTTTTCTCACATATAAAACTTTCTAATTTGACATAGGTGTCAACCTTTTATTTTTCTTAGTAACCATTTATCTTTGCGTACATGTCACCCTTCTTGATGTGGAATGGGTGCCAACCTTTTCTTTTTCTTAGTACCCCTTTATATTTTCGGACATGTCACCATTCTTGACATGTCATGGGTGTCAAACTTTTATTTTTATTAGTACCTCATTATCTTTTCTCACGTCTCACCCTTTATCTTATCGACCTTTTATTATTTTTACTACCCCTTTGTCTTTGCTGACATGTCACCATTCTTGACGTGACTTGGATGTCAATGTTGTGGGTGGGAAATCCCTCTTATGGACTAGCACTAAGGGTTTAATCATGCATGTAGAAAATGACCATTTAAAGGCCTCTACTTTTTTCTATTCTCCCAACAAAAAACCCCACATTCATGCAATACAAAGGTCCAAACAAGATTAGGTAAATCTACCTTAAATCCTTTGTTTGATGTCAATCCCTTCACTTTCACTCGCTCCTTGACTACAAGCCTCCTCCCAAAGATGACCTTCATTCACACATGGACAAACAGAGAGCTACAAACATGCATTTATTATACTAATTGTTGGGTTAGATGTGACAATATCATAAAATAAATACACAATTTGAACACATGATATGGTGGGACAAAAATAGTATTCCTTTTTGTATTAATATTCACAAGAGTAAACTTTACAATATGTGGTTGGCACTACTCCTCGAATCTGGTCCTAGGCTCCTCTTCAACTGTGCTCCAACTGCTTCTATATATGCTTCTCTTCGCACAATAGTTGCAAAAGGTTGAGGCTAGGGGAATGCTAATCCAAGTAGAGTTTCTTTACTATGATTTTCCTCCTTTCAAATGGGACCCCTACTCCTTTTATAGGCTAGAAGAAGCTAGGTATTTGGTCGAGTGACTGGTCGTGCATGGTCGAAAGGTTTAGTTAACTTACCCAAAACTGTGTGTTCCATTGGAAACTTTCCATTTTTTGTGATTTTGTAGGTACATGTGAGTTGTAGTGGGTCATCTAGAGTGTACATGTGGGTTGTAGTGGAGCAGGGCACATGTGCCTTTAAAAAGGGTGTTTTTAAGAAGAGTTGTTTAGTACTAGCTTGGCAAAGAAGGAATATGAGATGGCCTAATGCCGGGTAAGCATGTCTGGTGCAAATTAGGGTTATAACAGATGCCCCTTAATGTGTGAGGTCAGAAGATCATCTTATGGTCGAAATACATTATCAATATTTATCAACATACCAAACCAGTGAGCCCAGGGACCAAAATTCGGGAGGTGCCATATGCAAAATAACAATTCTCTACCAATAAAATCATGGCTACCAATCGAATACACTGTAGATCATGTCATATAACTATATAAAGTGTAGCCGTGAGCAATACACAATGGATCTACATATTGAAATAAAAAAGATATACATTTATCATATCCATCTTCAAGAAGCGAATCAGGCCTGATGACTAAAGATGAGGCCTTCAGAGCTCGAGCTTCAACTTCAAAATCTTCAAAACTCGGGTAGGAGTGTAATATAAGTGTACGACTTCACTACCCAGAGGTCTTCGATGGCTTGTCAGGAACGAACTAGAGGATTTTGATGATCAGGTTGAGGGCTTCATGGATTTCGAACAAAGACTTGATTGGGATTT
>JZKD02S0555228.1:338874-380365 GCA_000966675.3 Picea glauca | reverse complement strand
TACATGTCACCCTTTACCTTAGTGACCTTTTATTTTTTTGTACCTCTTTTTCTTTGTGCACATGTCACCCTTGCTGAAGTGCCATTGGTGTCAACCTTTTATTTTTCTTGGTAAATGATTATCTTTGCAAACATGTCACACTTCTTGGTGTGGCATGGGTGTCAACCATTTCCTTTTTTGAGTACCCTTTTATCTTTGTGGACATGTCACCCTTCTTGACGTGGCATGGGTTTCAAACTTTTATTTTTCTTTGTATCCCATTTTCTTTGTGGACATGTGACCCTTCCTAACATGGCATGCGTGTCAACCTTTTATTTTTCTTAGTACCCCTTTATCTTTTCTCACGTCTCAACCATTATTATATTGCATAGGTTTCAACCTTTTATTTTTCTTAGTACCTATTTATCTTTGCATACATGTCACCCTTCTTGACATGGCATGGGTGTCAACCTTTTATTTTTGTTAGTACCTCTTTATATTTTTGTACATGTCACCCTTCTTGAAGTGGCATGGATGTCAACCTTTTTATTTTTTTAGTACCCCTTTTTATTTGTGTACATGTCACCCTTCTTAACGTGGCATGGGTGTGAAACTTTTCTTTTTATTAGTACAAATTTGTCTTTGCTCATATATCACCCTTTATCTTATTGACTTTTTATTTTGTTTAGTACCCCTTTGTCTTTGTTGACAAGTCACCCTTGTTGATGTTCCATGGGTGTCAAAATTTTATTTTTCTTAGTACCCCTTTGTCCTTTCAAACATTCCACCCTTCTTGACATGGCATCAGTATCAACCTTTTCTTTTTCTTAGTTCCCCTTTATCTTTGTAGACATGTCAGCCTTCTTGACATGGCATGGGTGTCAACCTTTTATTTTTCTTAGTATCCCTTTATATTTATGAACATGTCACCCTTCTTCACATTGCATGGGTGTCAACCTTTTATTTCTCTTAGTACCCTTTTCTCTTTACTCATGTCTCACCCTTTATATTATTGACCTTTTATTCCTTTTAGTACCCCTTTGTATTTCTTGACATGTCACCCTTCTTGACGTGGCATGGGTGTCAACCTTTTATTTTCTTAGTACCCATTTATCTTTGCTCACATCTCGCCCTTTATCTTATCGACCTTTGTTTTTTTTAGTACCCCTTTGTCTTTGATGACATGTTACCCTTGCTGATGTGGCATGGGTACCAACATTTTTTATTTCTTGGTACCCTTTATCTTTGTGGACATGTCACCCTTCTTGACGTGGCATGGTTGTGAGCCTTGTATTTTTCCTAGTACCCCTTTATCTTGTCTCACGTCTCATCATTGATGGCATGGCATAGGTATCCGACATTTATTTTTCTTATTAACCCTTTATGTTTTTCGACATGTCACCCTTCTTGACGTGGCATGGGTTTCAACATTTTGTTTTTCTTAGTACCCCTTTATCTTTCTAGACATATCTCCCTTATTGATGTGGCATAGATTTCAATGTTTTCATTTTCTTAGTGCTCCTTATATTTGCAGACATGTCACCCATAATTACGTGGCATGAGTGTCAACCATTTATTTTTCTAAATACCCCATTATCTTTGTGTACATGTCACCCTTCTTGATGTAGCATGGGTGTCAAACTTTTCTTTTACTTAGTACCCCTTTATCTTTGCTCACATCTCACCCTTGCTGACATGGCATAGGGTGTCAACCTTTTATTTTTATTAGTACCCCTCTATATTGGACATGTCACCCTTCTTGAAGTGGCATGGGTGTCAACCTTTTCTTTTTCTTAATACCCCTTTATATTTGTGGACATGTCACCCTTCTTGACATGGCATGGGTTTCACCTTTTCATTTTATTAGTACCCCTTTATCTTTTCTCACGTCCCACCCTTTATCTTATCAACCTTTATTTTTTTTAAGCACCCATGTTTCTTTGCTCACATGTCACCCTTGTTGAAGTGGCATGGGTTTCAACTTTTTCTTTTTCTTAGTACACATTTATCTTTGTAGACATGTCACCCTTCTTGATGTGGCATGGGTTTCAACCATTTCTTTTTATAGGTACCCCTTTATCTTTGTGAATACGTCATCATTCGTGACATGGGATGGGTGTTAACCTTTTATTTTCTTAGTATCCATTTTTCTTTGCGGTCATGTCACCCTTTTTGATGTAGCATGGGTGTCAACCTTTTATTTTTCTTAGTACCCCTTTTATCTTTTCTCACATATAAAACTTTCTGACTTGGCATAGGTGTCAACCTTTTTTTTTTTCTTAGTAACCATTTATCTTTGCGTACATGTCACCCTTCTTGATGTGGAATGGGTGCCAACCTTTTCTTTTTCTTAGTACCCATTTATATTTGCGGACATGTCACTGTTCTTAACGTGTCATGGGTGTCAAACTTTTATTTTTATTAGTACCTCATTATCTTTTATCACGTCTCACCCTTTATCTTATCGACCTTTTATTCTTTTTACTACCCCTTTGTCTTTGCTGGCATGTCACCATTCTTGAAGTGGCTTGGGTGTCAATGTTGTGGGTGGGAAATCCCTCCTACATACTAGCACTAACGGTTTAATCCTGCATGCAAAAAATGACCATTTAAAGGCCTCTACTTTTTTCTATTCTCCCAACACAAAACCCCACATTCATGCAATACAAAGGTGCAAACAAGATTAGGTAACTCTACCTTAAATCCTTTGTTTGATGTCAATCCCTTCACTTTCACTCGCTCATTGACTGCAAGCCTCCTCCCAAAGCTAACCTTCATTCACACATGGACAAACAGAGAGCTGCAAACATGCATTTCTTATACTAATTGCTAGGTTAGATGTGACAATATCATAAAATAAATACACAATTTGAACACATGATATGGTGGGATGAAAAGAGTATTCCTTTTTGTATTAATCTTCACAAGAGTAAACTTTACAATATGTGGTCGGCACTGCTCCTCGAATCTGGTCCTGGGCTCCTCTTCCACTATGCTCCAACTACTTCTATATATGCTTCTCTTTACACAATAGTTGCAAAAGGTTGAGGCTAGGGGAATGCTAATCCGGGTAGAGTTTCTTTACTATGATTTTCATCCTTTCAAATGGGACCCCTACTCCTTTTATAGGCTAGAATAAGCTAGGTATTTCGTCGAGTGACTGGTCATGCATGGTCAAAAGGTTTAGTTAACTTACCCAAAACTATGTGTTCCATCGGAAACTTTCCATTTTTCGTGCTTTTGTAGGTACACATGGGCTGTAGTGGTTCAGCTAGAGTGTACACGTGGGTTGTAGTGGAGTAGGGTGCTTGTGCCTTTAAAAAGGGTGTTTTTAAGAAGAGTTGTTTAGTACTAGCTTGGCAAAGAAGGAATATGAGATGGCCTGATGCCAGGTAAGCATGTATGGTGAAAATTAGCGTTATAACATATGCCCCTTAATGTGTGAGGTCAGAAGATCATCTGATGGCCGAAATACATTATCAATCTTTATCAACATACCAAACCAGTGAGCCCAAGGACCAAAATTCAGAAGGCGCCATCTGCAAAATAACAATTCTCTACCAATAAAATCATGGCTACCAATCGAATACACTGTAGATCCATGTCATATAACTATATAAAGTGTAGCCGCGAGCAATACATAGAAGATCTACATCTTGAAATCAAAAAGATATACATGTATCGTATCCATCTTCAAGAAGTGAATCAGGCCTGATGACTATAGATGAGGCCTTCAGAGCTCAAGCATCAATTTCAAAATATTCAAAACTTGGGTAGGAGTGTAATATAAGTGTACGAATTCACTACCTAGAGGTCTTCGACGGCTTGTTAGGAACGGACTAGAGGATTTTGATGATCAGGTTTAGGGCTTCATGGATTTCGAACAAAGACTTGATTGGGATTTTGGGATGACTAGGCATGAGAAAATATACAGAGGGGTTGACTCAAGCTTGGTAATAACTTCCCTTGGACAATAGCATGACATAATATTAGACTCAGGCAGCATGATATTTTGACATAAGTTCACGATGCAAGAGGCACCACAAAATCTCCATATGTTTGGAAGAATAACCAAATGGAGGAGGACATAGCTCTATGTAGCGAGAACAACTTCGTAAGGTCATATTAAATCCCAGGGATTGAAAAAACTGAAAGATGTGCTTTGTCCAAGGGCGACTCATTGTGCTGCCAATAAAAAGAAAATACTTTTCCCTTCCTCTTTTTGGGATATATTTGATTTTTTTGTCTTTTTCAATAATTTTGGAAAGCTTGAAAAAGAATAAAAGAATGCTACATTACAAAGGAGGATCAAGTGTCGCAAACATACTATTTCTAGGCATACGAAACACAGGGATGCTCAGGGCAAAGGGGCATATGTAGGAAAAGAACACTCGAGAAAAATCCTCTAAGGGCCAAAGCTGTCAAGACGCAGAGACAAAGTGCTACAGGGATTGCGTATAAGGCATGCTTCAGATGGTTCAGTTGAGAGCAATAGGGAGCCAACATTACACCAAAGATGGAGGTATGCAAACGTGGTTAACAAAACACACAATGGTAACATCCTTCGATGTAATTTTAACAAGCCCAGAGAAGGTAAGCTCGACATTTTTTCGTTTTTAGAGAGTCTGAAAATATGTAAAAGGAGACTCCATTGGGGTACCTTTTTCGAAGCTAGTCTAGTCCACTCGAAAAAGGGGTAAACTAGCACCGACCAGACATCTATTCAAAACCATTTTAACGAGTGTGATAGAGACAATATCATTCGATGATTTTTTCATTTTTAAGGAGTCTGAAAAAAAATTAAATATGGACTCCATCAAGAATGTTATTCTGGACCATTTTAACGAGTTTGAAAGAATAAAGTCACTCAACGATCTTTTCAATTTTAGGGAGTCTGAAAAGATCTTAACTATGGACTCCGTGGGGGTTCCTTTTTCGTAAATTTAGTCCCTCGGGACCGAAAAAGGGTTAAAATTATACCTGAGAATAATTTTCTAGAGAACCGAGGCTCCTAGAGTATACCTTTGTTCGTATAGTTGACCATCCAGACCAAAAAAGGGGTAAACTACCACAGGACAGATGTGACTTCAAATTTCAGTTTAGCGAGCATGAAGGTCAACAAGATCGCTTGGCAATCTTTTCACATTTAGAGGGTCTGAAAAGAGCTTAAAATAAGACCCGTTAAGTTTTGGGAGTCCTGAGGGTGAGGTCAAGAGTGATAAGGAATCATGAAAATGAGGCTCAAACTCGTAATCAGGAAAATCTAGTAAGGACTCCTGGGCCTATATCCATTAGTGATAGCATGGATACCAAAATGCAACCAAGATCTACCTAGGGAATCCATGTTAAGGTAGGCTCTACCACTAAAGTACGACACTCCTAAAGCAGTAATGATGGTTCCATGTCGCAACTCGGTGGGATCGATCCTATGGTAAAGAAGAAAAGACAACAAGATGCAGAAAGTGGAGGTGGGATCCTATCTTAAATGCAATGAGTTGGAAAAAATGGCTTTTTACCAAAGGACCTTCAAAACGACCCAAAACTCAAAAAGTTTCCCAATACCCAAAAAACACTTATCGTGACAATCCAAAAAAAACTCCTGAACCATACTATATGATTTTTAGTTTAGAAAAAATGACAAAAGGGTCCAAAAAATGACAAAAAGAGGCCAAAATTCTATAAATAGAAGCAGGCAACTCATTATCACCATTGCTAATTGAGAAATTGACTAAAATACAAAACTACCCCTTTTTAAAAGAGTTTATTCCGGGAGCCTTAGTGGATGAAACAACCATCGGCTTGAACCAATTAAGTATACACTACCCCCTCTTGCAATTTAATTATTTTTTTATGCATTTAAGTTCATTTTTTGTAGGGGTGTCAGCCTTTAAAAGGTCAGCCCTACATCCACGTGGGTTGTCCTATGACAGCCCGAGTATAAATGTGGGATGCCTTATGACATCCAAAGTGTACACGCTACTGTGAGCACTACAGCCCACGTGGACCTTCCATTTAGTGTAAAAACATTTAAAAAAAACAAGAGTTAACCCTCTTGAAATTTGTCTATTTGCAGGATGTATGTTCACTGGAGCGAAAGAGAGCATGAGGATGCTGATGTGTTCATTGATGAGGACCCTGATTCTCATACTGCATTGTTGCAGTGTGGTTTGTTAAAGTTTTTCCAATTTCCTTTCATGCGAGCACAACCTAGGCTACTGAACGCCTTGGTGGATTATTGGCATCCCGATGTAGAGGCATTTATGCTAGAGGGGTAGTCGATGGCTCCAACGACAGAGGATATATAATTTATGACTGGCCTCTCAAGGAGAGGGGAACCAGTCAATTTTTTTACCTTTCCCTCCGGGCCTCACAACATATCGGAGTTGATTGGGCTCCATTGTAAATCGATACTGAGAGAACGAGATCGCGGGTGTTGATAGGTAAGATCTCAAACTTATCACTGAAAGTGATAGTGTTGCTCATTGGGTGAATTACAAGGTCTGCTTATTTTCATCAAGCTTCCCGTGTGCACATGAATTGTGCAGTGCAGTGCTTAAATGCACAAATATTTGACTATAGCACCACATTACTGGATTGTATGAAGAGGCAATTAACAGAGTGTCAAATGTGGAATCAAAGAAATTTCAGGTTTGGGACGATTCTCTGTGCTTTATTCTTTGAGAGAGTGCCCAATTTCAATCCTAGAGAGGTGATACGAGAGCACCAAACCTCTAGCCCTGTGTTATGCAGATGGGCGGTGTTGTTTCCGTGACAGGGGGGGAAGGACCATTGAAGTCTTTGACGACAATTTTTTTGCTTGGTAGGCGTGACAGATTCTGGTCATAGAGGACTACCCCTATGCCATAATTGACTTCTCTAGAAATCTTAAGATACCGGTACCTCCTGGCGAGGAGCGAGGAGAGATGGGTAAGTTTTTTTTTTTTTTTTTTAATATCATTTTTTTTATACACCAGAGTATCTGAAAATTTTGTGTCTGGTATGTGCAAATGTGGAGCCAGTGTGACCAGAGGACTTTGCGAGGAACATGCGACATCCTCGACCATAGCTGACAAACCACTAGCAGCAGGAGGACCTCCAACCGGTGAGGTTGAGAGAGTTTTGAGACGAGTAGAGAGAAACTTTAATTCACTTACTCGCACAGTCCCCATGGAAGAGATCGAGGATCTGTCACCATCTATGAAGCCTCATGTAGTGGGGGAACCTAGGATGTGGGTGTGACTTTTTCGACATTTGGAAAACGTCGTTGACCATTATAACAAGGCCAACATGCCTCGTCCTTAGTTAGGTTGGACTTTTCATGTGCCGAGGGCACTATTTGTATATTTTTGAGGGCATAAGCCCCATGACTCGTTACTGGACGTATTTTTTAGGTGCTTGTGCCCCCACACGTACTCTGATATTTTTAATATTATATATGTATTTTTGTGTCTTTTTGTGTGTTTATGGACTACATTTATTTTACTGGTGTATTTACATGTGCATGTGTGTGATTTTCTTTACATGTGTGCAAAATGCCAATCTAATACATGATTAGCTATGGCATTTGTAACTTGATTCAATCTCCTAGGAACATGGATATGCATAATGTAATCAAAGCTTCATTCTAAGAGACATACCCTAAGATACTTTTAGTGTAGAGTAGGATCATAAACGCGGTACACTCCATTTAACTAAGACATAACCAACTGAGCATCTAAATATACCTGGAGATGAGAAATACCATGCGACAAAGTGTCATGCAACAACTCTAGAACTACACTGTATTTGGCAACATTGTTTGTGGTGTCGCCTTAACAGATACCTCCTGAAGATAACTGGCCTTGAGGTGTGTAGATTACCCAAGCTATAGATGCAAGTCTCTGAGTGTGTCGGCTAGTGCCATCCACAAACCCAATGAACACCTCTGATACACTTGACATCTGCCATAGTGAAAAAAAATGACATCAAAACGACACGTCCATAAAACCAAAAAAAGGGTGAAGACTAAAAATGCAAATGTTTAGGAACTATACATAAGTTACAAAAAGTTACCCAAGGTGACCTACCTATGAGTAATACTTCTTTAGGTAGAGCCCATTTCTAGGCTCTTCCAAAGCATTTCCTTCAAAGTCTACCAGATGATAAGCACTCTTTTTTAGAACCTCTTTTATGATGAAAGGTCTGAACCACATGGGTTTGAAGTTGCCTACCCCCAGGGGGTCCTTATCTTGGTCATAGACCAGGACAAGGTCGCATACCGAGAAAATCTGAGGACGAACGGACTGATCATATTGACACTTGAATTTTTTTTTGTGAGCCTCGTTGGCCAAGTCTGTATCTCGACGCTGCTCATTGAGTTGCTCGAGGTATAATAAACGCTCTTCAAGCGGTGAAATGTCTGGCAACAATTGTACTGCCAACTTGAGAGACAGGATCTGGCACTCTATAGGCAAGACTGCTTCCAGCCCATAAATGAGTTTAAAAGGTGAGAAACTGGTTGCAGTCTTAACAAATGTTCGGTAGGCCCATAATGCCGAGTATAACATCAATTTCCAATTTGACTTGGCCGAATTGATCGTGCATTGTAAGATGGTCTTAAGAGATTTATTGAGAGCTTCCACCTGACCATTTTCTTGAGGGTAGTAGGGTGACGAATTTTCTTTCCTCAAACCAAGATTTGATGTTAACTCAGTCATCATTGTGTTCTAAAAGTGACTTCCATGGTCAGTGACAATCTCTCTCGGGATGTCGAACCGTGCTATAATCTGGTTAAACAAAAAGAGGGCGGCAATCTCGCCATCATCTTTGAACATTGGCATAGCTTCGACCCACTTGGTGAAGTAGTCTACTGCTACGATGATATAACGGTGCCCCCTTGCTGAAGGAACATTGCAGGTAGTGTAATCAATCACCCACTTGGTGAAGGAGCCAATGGTGATGACGGGAAACATGTGAGTGGGATGTTCCCTCATCTTCCATGAGAAGATTTGACATGGGTGGCACTTCTTGACTAATGCGATACAATCTTTGATTAGTGTCGGCCAGAATTAATTGGCTCATAAAATCTTTTGGGTTGTTTCCAACCCAGACAAATGACCACCACATGCTCCAGTATGGTAATCGTTAATCAATATTTCCACTTCTTCATGAGTGAGGCATCGACGAAGGATGCAATCTACACCTTGACGATACAGAGTATCTTCGAGTATGAGATAGTTCTTGGCCTGATGGCGTATACGACGATGCTCATCATGAGAAGCAGAGGTGGGGCACATCAAATTCTAGAGATAGACAAGTTAATCTCCATACAAGAGGTATGAAGATGCTATCAAAAACATGTCTCCTTGAATGGGCGAATCTTTGGGCATAACATCACGTGACTCGACCGAAAGTTTCGAGATGAGTTCCACAAAGACCAGTGACTTTTTGGATTTCACTGAAATGAAATATAAGTCAAATTCTTGGAGGAAAACTATCCATATACTGATCTTTCTACCGATTACCTGTTGTGTCAACACGTATTGAAATGGATTCACAATGAAAATGACAGTGGTCTTGCGAAACAAAATATAATGATGGAACCGTTGGATGGCATGAACTGCTGCCAACACAAGTTTTTCAATGTGAGAATAAGTGATTTCTGGTCCAACCAAGCCTCGGCTCAGGTAATAAATCACATATTATGAGAGTAAATCATCTGCCTGAACTAAGACCATGCCGATGGTTGACTCTATTGTGGCCAAGTATAATAAGAAATCTTTGTTATAATTAGGTGGCCGAAGCAGAGGGGCAGTTGTGAGGGCACGTTTCAATGCTTCAAAGGAGCGTTGAGTGGCGTCATCCCAATGAAAAGAAACATCCTTCTTCAGTAAACGCATAAAGCCCTTTGTGATCTCGACGTAGTTTGCGATGAAACGCCGCAAAAAGTTTGCTTTTCCCTGTAAACTCTAAAGTTGAAGGATTGTATGTGGGGGAGGCAACTAAACTATTGCCTCAACCTTGAGAGGATCAACCATTATCCCTGTTTTTGAAACTATGAAACCTAGCAGATGGCCCGACGTCACGCAAAAACTTCATTTGTTGGGATTCAAGTGAATCTGGAAGTAGCGACATCGCTCAAAGATAAGTAGGAGGTGTGTGGGATGATCAGTTCTCTTACGAGATCGTGATGCTAAATCATCTAAGTAGGCCTTGACGATATGTTTGAGATCATGGAAAGAAAAATACATGGCCCACTGAAAGGTAGCTCCATCATTTTTCAGACCAAACAACATCTTACGATACGCAAATGTACCCAATGGACAAATGAATGATGTTTTGTGTTGTTCTTCGGGTTTTATTTGTATCTAATTATATCCCGAAAAACCATCCATGAAAGAAGAGGCCTCGCAACATACGCATTCATCGACTATCTGGTCAATAAATGGCATGGGAAAATTATCTTTTGGACAATCTTTGTTCAAATCACAAAAGTTCGTACATACGCGAATCGTACCTTGTTTTTTGTCAACCAACACGGGGTTTGACACCCATTGGGTCAAATGGACGGGGTAGATAAAACCTGCCTTGAGTAGTTTCTCTACTTCAACCTTAATATTTGTTGTTGTCTTAGGATTAACCAGATGAAGCTTCTATCGGACCGACTTAGCATCAGGATGATTTGTGATTTCGTGTTCAACAATTTTTGGATCGATGCTTGGCATTTCCTCGTAAGACCAAGCAAAAACATCACTTAATTCCTTAAATAAATCCATGTAGATTTGAATCTCTTCGGGGGAGCAGTCAGCTCCGATGAAAACATTCTCCACGATGCCAGGGGTTCTAGAGATGTTAATAGGTATAGTTTCGACAATGGTTTCCATATTACCCTCGGCATAAACAACATCCATAGCCAAGGGAATGATACGACAAGACCTATCTCCAGTCATAGTCAAAGTGAATTCCCCTGCTTCAATTCTACTTAACTCTAGGAGGAAGTAAGATCTATGATGGAGATCGTCCCAGGGTTTGTATGGACTATTCATTGCTTCAATGATTGCTTCGTCTGAGGGAAAGACTAAGTCTAAAGAATCTGTATAAGTGAGGGAACCTTGAGCCCAAATAGGCTCTAGAATTGGATTTAACTCTTGTGCGAGAGTTGGATCGGGGTCGAAGAAAGCTTGCTAGACTAAAGAGTAAGCCACTTTTTCTGCGGACAAGGGCATGGACATACCATGGTGCCCTCTCCCTTCCATTGTGGTCAATGGGGAAGGAAGAATCCACGGATCATTGAAGTAAGTCATGCGAAATGATGAAACTTGGAAAATCTCAACCTTATGGTGGTCAGATATGAACTTAACATTGCCTTGAGGAGGTGGGTAATCGAAAGTACCCATCAAAGGTGAGCACAAACCAACCCCTATGTTGAAGACATCGGGTTGAGGGTTATCGATCATTGGGACTGCAGATTCCCCCAATGAAGGGTCAGGAGGGGAGCAAGACAACTGATCAATGGTCACGATCTGGCCCTCATGTGGAAACAACAAGACACAGAAAACTATAGTGACTATTGCTTGCATAACATAGGTCCAAATCCTCCCTAGCAAGAGATTGTAGTCGAGAGATGCATCGACCACTTCAACCTCGACACACACGGTTTTCCCTCCTAACTGCACAGGAAAAGAGGGGATAATGCCATGTGGTCAGAACGAACGACCATCAAAAGTAGTAAGAAGAGTAGGTGATGAAGACAAAGCAGGCTGGCCAATGGCCTTCCAACATGCCAAAGACATTACACATGTTGAGGCGACCTCATCAACCACCGTGTGGAAAATGTTTCGAGTAAATGTTTTCGTGGTGTAAGCCACTACTATCTGGAATGCTACGTGGTAAGGGAGACGAGGTTTTAAGTCAGTTGTATCAAGAATGATCGTACCTAGATTAAAAGTCTCGATGGATCCTAAAGCGGCTAACAGAGCCTTTCTCTAGGAAGGCCAGCATTGGAGGACTTCCAAAGTAGACATCTCACAAGGGGTTTGAGACAAATCCTCCACCACAGAGTAGTTCTAAGCATCCCTTGCATTTGGGTTGTGAGAAGCTTTCTTAAACACACCTTTTAGGATGCGTGTCATGGTTTTTCCCAACGTCTTCTTGATATGGAGAGAGAGATATGGGGTTGCATCTTCTTTACCTTTCTTAGAGGCGCTTGGCTTGCTGTAATCATGTGCTCTAGTCAATATATATGCATCACCTTTCATCATATACACATTCGTGGATGTAGGATTGTTTGAAGACGGAGGGGGTCCTTGAATGCCCCCTTCCGCACTTGTAAAGGCTTGAGTTAGATTTTGGCTATGTTGAAATGGGTTTGTTAATACAACAGGCTACTGCTGTGACAATAAATTTTGGGCCTCTGCAAGCCGAGGGCACTAGTGAGTTGAGTGGTCTTCCGTGCACATATTACACGGATACTTCGACCTCCTTTTTTTGGTGTTGCCTCTGCCAACATTATTAGTCAGTTTATTATCCCCCTTGACCTTATTACATTTTTTCTTGTTTTCATCAGGCTGTTGGGTGGCCTTCAGATTTGTTGATTGCACACTGTGTACATCTGACGTTTGGGTAGGGGGAGTAGCCGAAATAGCAGTCTGGTTGGCCATTGTATGTTGTATAGACAATTGCTACAATTGTTTCGTCAGTTGTTCAGTGGGCTTTGTTTGTGCTGAACCAATAATACCATCGGCATGTGGTCCAGCTCTCTATCTGGTTTTATCAAGTATTGATTGTGGCACATCCGACAAGATTTCATACAGTAGACCAGACTGGGAATAAATTAGCTTAATCTATTGAGATCACATGATTTCATCTTCTTCGGAAAACACTCCCGACATTGCGATGTCTTTGGATAACTGTGTGACCAAAGACTTAAGGAACCACTCAAGAAGGAATGTTGGTGGGACTGGCACCTTAATCAAACTCTTCCAGCGTCTCCATTCTCATATGCGATCAGAGATATGGTCTTCTATTTTCTGTTCGAAATTGGCCAGCAATTCTGTGCCAACATCGTATCTCACAGGTAATTGGAAATGGTTTAGGAAATCCATTGCCAATTCGTTGAAGGAAGAGTATCTTGAGCGGTCGATCTTATTGTACCATTTCCCAACACTCCCAATGAGAGTACGTTGAAACAATTGCAACTATACGGAGTCGTCTTTCAACAAATTAGACGAGCACCAAAGGTGAAAAGTAGTCACATGATCCCATGGATCTTCGTTAGGTTTAGCTTAGAACTTTGGTATGTCCAAAGGAAACTTCTTCAGCATAGGAGGCCAACACAGATCGTGACAAATAGGATCATTCAACAACCTTGTTAAGTCTGGAAAATGCAAGGTTGCTAGGAAAGGTAGTTTGGGTTGTTGGTGATAACCATGGAAAAAGGGGCCTGGAGTTTGACAGGCAATAGGTTGCCAGGAAAAGTTAAGTTGTTGGCCCGAGTTCTGGTTAAAACCATAGCCATGACTAGTGTATGGATTCTTCATTTGAGGAGACATCATCGGTTGATTCCCAAAATAGGACGTAGATGGTTTGGCGTGCATTACATTCAGAGGACTTTGGGAAAGGTTGCCCCATGCCGATCCCATGGGCATGGGTACTGCACCTTTCCCGGGGTTCCATTGGTTGTGAAAAGAGTTTCCCCCAATCGGCATTCTTGAGTTTTCCCCCTATGCAGGAATAGTACCCTACATAGAATTAGGTTGTCTGTAACCAGGGTTGCCCCCAATCAGAAAGAAGATGACGAGAAAGCATTGTTACCAAATGCACCGAAAAAGAAAATAGTGTTGAACCTACTGGCATATTATGAGAAGGTGGTCCTTGACTCCCTGCTCCAAATGAATTATGGTTTGCGCCCGGCCCAGCAGAATGTTGGTGGGCACCACTGAGCGAAGGGGATGAAGGAGGTATATGACCTCCTCTATAAGGGAAAGCGTTAAAGGTAGCTGAAGTGCCTCCCATGGGTCCTTACAGAGGAGCATTAGAGCTCCCTACCCCGAGACCTAAAGTCTATAAAGTGGAGTAGGAGAGTATAGGGCTTGTACCTGAGCTACGCATCTTATATGAGAATGGAGGGCCTGTCGCACTCTGTGTGAAAGGAGCAGTGACCACCACCAAAGACGAGGTCAGACCACTGCTCGAGGTAGAGGCAGTTGAGACCATGGTGGCTCATACCGACGACGGTGGGTTAGGAAGTGGAACATCCCCTGTGGTGAAAGCCATAGTGGGAATAGGAGAATTTCTGGAAGAAGTGGCAGCGTTTGTTTCCAATGCTACGTGTGACACTATCTGGTGCTCGTCAAGATAAATATGTACGATGATGGGTGTCAAAAGATCATTCATTGGAGTTTCGAATGGACCAAGAGTTTCCTCTCCAAGGTATGAAATGGTTAGTTCCTCCGATTGTAGGTCAGTCACAGTTTCCTGTGACCCGGTCGCTTCAAAAGACCCTTGTTGGTCTAGCTTTCACCTTAGCGGTGGCAGGGGTGGCTCTAGTGTAATCGGTGGTAGGCCAAGAAGACTTTTTGACTGGTGGAGCTCGTGATCCTCCACTGTGTAAGAAGATCAAAGACACACTAGGGCTTTCTATTCATTCAAAAACATCACACACTAGAAAAAGTCCCTACGAGATAACACAAGCAATGACTAAACTAGTTGGAAGAACAGTAACAACAACCAACACTAGAGAAAATTACCGGTGCAAGTGAAAATCGAATAGAGAAGAACCCTCTAGGTATACTCTGCAAAGTGTGGCCTGATGTTTGTCCTAGGTACCACGGTCTACCCCCGCAGTCACCTGTGTAAGTCCCTAAAATAATGGCAACTAGGTTGCCAGCGTGTGAATAGTCACTAGGCAGGTACAGTCGACAGTCAGGTGGGCCGCAATGAGCAGGGTATCAAGCCCGAAACCTATCAATGGTATCGAAAGCAAGTGGTTTGGAAGACAACTGAGGACCTTGAACAGATTCAAGACTCATGAAGCTCCGTGGAAAATGCAATCTTCGAAATCCCAAAACAAGCCCTCTATATGTGTTCCCCACTACGCTTGGTCTGGCTTTGGAGGGGTTATCTCCATTACCTTTCCACACGAGACCTCATGTTTATCCCTTGTATTAGAGGGGGGTCCTAGATAACTTTCACGATACTGGAATTTTAATACTCCCTAGCACAGACTCTTATGTATGTTTTGCAGCCTTAAAGAGTTTCCTCTCCAACCTAAATCAAGGCTCTAGCCTAGACTAGTTGATGGACCCTACAAACAGAAAGTCTAATTGATTTTAATTAATCGTTAATTTTTTATGGCTTGTCTTAAGTCAAAGGTTATGAAAGTGAAACTAGTGATGTTTTTAGAGACGAAAGAAAAGATAAACAGAAAGATGGAAACAAAATAACTTCTCCTTGACACAATTCTTAATCAACTTTTAAAACTAAATTTTTTTCTAAGATCTTTGAACAAAAAACTCAAAAAAAGATTTTTCTTGACTACAAGCTATTTATTGTCCTAAGTAAATAGCCAAGAACTTATGAAAGAAAAACTTTTCCTGGTTATTAATGCAAACCAACAACTACTTAACCAAACCAAGAAATAAAAGAGTTTTTTTTTTTATTTAATGCTCGCAAAGAAAAAAGGGAAAATGACGACAAGTAAAGACCAAGAAAATGTCTGGCCTAAGCACAGATCGCAAATATTTACTGACAATAACACACAAATTGATTAAAACTGACTCTCACACTTGTCTAAAAACCCTATGAAAGAAAAATCTTGAGGAAAACTTTTTAATGAAAAAGAAAGTTATTGTTGTAATCAAACCTAAGTTGTCGAATGCTATGACAAATACCAAGATTAAATCAAGGAAATTCCTGTGAGGTATAAGTCTTGATAAGGAAGAGGGTGACTACCTCTCCTTAAACAAAAATTCTCTCAACAGGCATGTTGCTGACAGTTCAACAACCAGCGTGGGCACGTGATCTATGTAAGGTCAGAGCGCGTGTACACGCATGCAGGCCTTATACAGGCCATGTGTACCTCTGCAATTTTTCAATAATGAAAAAAAAAGCAATCAAGCACTAGCAGAGACAACTAGTATTGAGAACCAAAGTCCCTTGAAGACTCAAAAACTTACTTTGACAGAAAAGAAAAACAATTCGAGGAAGATTTCATAAAAAAAAAACAATCTAAGGTGGTACCTAAGCTACAAACTACAAAAACAGATACTAGAATGAGATCCAGAAAACCCTTGAGAAGGATCACTTCTGACAGGGGAGAGGATAACTGCCTCTCTAAAAAAAAAAAATCAGAATTCAGACACGCGGCTGACACTTTATCAACTAGCGTGTACATGCGGGTTGTGTGAAGGTAGGGCACGGGTACACGCATGCAGGCCTTATACAGGCCGCATGCACCTCTGTGACTTCCGTAAAAGAAAAAGAATCCAAGCAAAGAAAGTAGGGAATACTGGTATGGAAGACCAGAATCCCTACTAGCTCGGACTCTTGTAGAAACTCGGAAAAAAGGTGATGAAACCAATTTAAAACTACCAAAAAAGTATCACTAGGAAACCTGAGAGATCCCCAGTATGGTCGCCAATTCTGTTGTGGGTGGGAAATCCCTCCTACGAACTAACACTAAGGGTTTAATCATGCATGCAAAAAATAACCATTTAAAGGCCTCTACTTTTTTTTATTCTCCCAACACAAAACCCCACATTCATGCAATACAAAGGTGCAAACAAGATTAGGTAACTCTACCTTAAATCCTTTGTTTGATGTCGATCCCTTCGCTTTCACTCGCTCCTTGACTGCAAGCCTCCTCCCAAAGTTGTCCTGCATTCACACATGGACAAACAGAGAGCTACAAACATACATTCCATATACTAATTGTTGGGTTAGATGTGACAATATCATAAAATAAATACACAATTTGAACACATAATATGGTGGGACGAAAAAAGTATTCCTTTTTGTATTAATCTTCACAAGAGTAAACTTTACAATATGTGTTCAACACTACTGCTCAAATCTGGTCCTGGGCTCCTCTTCAACTGTGGTCCAACTGCTTCTGTATATGCTTCTCTTCACACAATAGTTGCAAAAGGTTGAGGCTAGGGGAATGCTAATTTGGGTAGAGTTTCTTTACTATGATTTTCCTCCTTTCAAATGGGACCCCTACCCCTTATTTTATAGGCTAGAAGAAGCTAGGTATTTGGTCGAGTGACTAGCCATGCATGGTCTAAAGGTTTAGTTAACTTACCCCAAACTGTGTGTTCCATCGAAAACTTTCCATTTTTCATTCTTTTGTAGGTACACTCGGGTTGTAGTGGGTCAGCTAGAGTGTACACGCGGGCTGTAGTGGAGTAGGGCACGTGTGCCTTTAAAAAGGGTGTTTTTAAGAAGAGTTGTTCAGTACTAGCTTGGCAAAGAAGGAATATGAGATGGCCTGATGCCAGGTAAGCATGTCTGGTGAAAATTAGGGTTATAACAGTCAACCTTTTATTTTTCTTAGTACCCCTTTATGTTTGCAGAGATGTCACCCTACTTGATGTGGCATGGGTGTCAAAATTTTCTTTTTCTTTGTACCCCTTTTTCTTCTCTCACATCTCACCCTTTATGTTATCGACCCTTATTGTTTTTAGTACCCCTTTGTCCTTGTTGACATTTCACCCTTGCTGATGTGGCATGGGTGTCAACCTTTTGTTTTTCTTAGTATCCATTTATCTTTGTGGACATGTCACCCTTATTTATGTGGCATGGGTGTCAACCTTTTCTTTTTCTTATTACCCCTTTATATTTTCTCACGTCTCACACATGTCGGCATGGCATAGGTGTCAATATTTTATTTTTCTTAGTACCCCTTTATATTTGTGGACATATTACCCTTATTGACATGGCATGGGTGTTGTGCTTGTTTGAGGACCAAAGTGAGAAAAAACAAGAAAATTGATTTCCTTGTTAGGCCAACAAGACAATACAGAAGTTGGTTAGTTTATTAGTGGTTCAAATAGAGAGAAAACAAGAAAGTAAATAACAAGAAATAAACACTAAACTAAGAAAGTAAAAAATTCAAATGGATGCATGAAAGAGACACAAGGAATAGCTACCAATATGATTGATCTTATAATTGATAACACCTAGGAGAAGTATGGGAACTTATGATTTGTAAAATGTAGTGGATATTCAGATGTAATAGTTCGTCTCAACAGATCTAATAAAATACTGAAATCTTTACTATTAAGGTTAATTTCCTTTAGATCTACATAATATTTAGTTATTGATAAAATAGATAATACAAAGAAAAATAGAGAACAGTAAAACACATTTACACCATCTAAAGTTAAACACAAGATGACCTAGGAAACCCAATACGGGGGGAAAACCAGCTAGAAGGTGAGGTTTCTCTGCTCTATTTTCTTCGGTAAAGAAATGATGCAAGTATAAAGAAAGAGGCACTCTCTGTGGAGTTTCCTTTGACCTGTGGCCTGTATGACTGCTACAAAATATCTCCTCCTCTGTTATGCTCACAGAATACCACTCTTGTATTTTTTTCTCAGCTATGGAACAAGATACAATGCAAAATAATGGAACCCTATAAGGCCTAAATTACAGAGAATCATATATATAAATACTTTCTAATCTACTACTTTAATTGCTACAACTTAGTTTAGAATTTCCTTTCTTTATTTTCTTCCTACCGGCATAATAATTGAAAGCATCATGATAATCAACAACAAGCTAATAACAACATCATACTAACAACATAGCAACAACAACATACTAACAACGTAATAATCAACAACAATATAATGACAACAGAAAATACATAAAGTATCTACCTCAACCTTAATCTTAGTTGATTTAGCCCTTTCCTGGTTGCTAATGATCCTTCCCAACTACCAAAACTGAATATTAACCTCCCATCCAACTAGGAACAACCTCTCTGGCTCCCTATCTCCATAAATCCTTGCGGTTTCCTGTTCCCTGAGCCCAAAATTCCCAGCAACAACAGTGTCCCTGTGAGAGTTCCCAAAAAACAAATTGTTCACTAATCTCCTCCTCCTTTCAGAACTTGTTCCTCCTCCTTCCCCAATTTAACCTCCCAAAAGACAAAAAAACAAAGACCCCTCTCCAAGTCCTCTCCCCTCTTCCTTATATTCCTCCCTCGAATCCCTCTCCCTCCTTCAATTCTCCAAATTCCTTATCCCACCATTAATTCCTCAACAACCTTATCCCTCCCATTAATTACTTCAACTACCAATTTTAATAATATTATAATAAAGACTCAATAAATTTATTTTAATAATCAATTAAATTAATATTTATCAAACATGATAATTAAATAATTAATTAGGGTTGTTACAAACCCCTTCTCCTCCTAGTGGCCCAGTATTTAACATAGTCTAACAACCATTTAGAGATAGGTTTTTGACTTCCTTAACCCTCAATTGTGATAGGGTTTTGAGCCTTCTATAATATTCTTGAAACTACACACATGGATAGCCCCATATTCATGAGTAACAGGGACTGACGTGGCATCCTCTCGTACCATGGTGGTCAACATGGTAGGTCAACTTGCGGGAGGCATAACTTTTACATACGAGCTCTGGTTGACGAACATTGGAAAAGTATCTATGTGTAGAATAATGTCATGGATTCTGAGCTAAGTAAGGAAATTATTAGCCCAAGAATATTTCGTTTGATGCCTCAAAATGGCCCCAGAAGGTTCTAGACCCCAATTTTCCAAATTGGGACTTGCCACTAAAATGGCCCTACAAGCTTATTCCTCCAATTTTTTCCACTCTAAAAGGATCGAGATAGATGAGAAACAATATAATGATCCAATCCAGATCATTCTACCTTTGTATCTTTTGGCCTTCCACCTACTTGAATTTCAATTTCTTTATGTTGTCTTTTAACCAATTTCACATTATGATTATGTCACATAGAATCATTTACAAAATAACTACCCTTTCTTGGCCTGATGGCCAAGTGCCAGTTTTAGTTTCATTCAAGAATTTGAACCATTTCTTCTACATAACTATCAAAACTACTTTTGGTAGGTGATAGTCTATATCTACTTTAAGATTCTTTCCCATTTTTTCTCATCCTCTTTATCCACTAACGATGATTAGAAGCTTTCTCACATCCATCATGGCAAGCCTACCATCCCTAGATGCAAATATAGGCCATGGATATTCAAATGCATGTGGATAAACCAGGTAAGAATGAGGAAACCATCAAGCAATCAGTTTTTCATTAATTACAACATCATCATCATAATGACTCATGTGATGGTGGGAGGAGTGGTACTCAAACATATAAATAGCTCCATTTTCATCTCTAGTAAATAAAAATTGGCTAGAACAGTTGCATTCTAGAGAGTGTGTATTTCTGACATGGATGTTTATCCTCGCATTTGGATAGTATATTGTTTCAATATATCTAAATATAGTTTCCCATAGTGCTTATAAGGCCAAGACCTATCACAACGAGTGAAAAAACCAATCTCCATGCCTGAGAATTTTTATACACTTCAAAGAAGCTCGATCCCAAACATGAATGCTCATATCCAAGAGCTAGTATAAATTTTGGTAGAGTCACTGCCTAGGCATGTGATGGATCAAATATGTCCGCGAAAAAAAAAAACAGTTTTATGACTTGTAATTACCGAAATGTAAAACAAATGAGGGACCTCGAGAATTTCTCATCGACCTCTCACAAAATATTTAGTTCCACCCACAATCAAAATCTCCATATCCATGACTATGACTCGTATTATGTTACAAAGTGTTAGTGACTATTCAAATAGAAAACCATCTTCCATGTTCCACATTCTAATCACCACATCATATCCTACCCTAAAAATGAGATTTTCAAATGCCAAAAGACAAACATACCATATGGGTTCAGTATGGCCATGGAAAACATCTACTTTGAATTCCTTGCTACAATTTTCTCTCTCAAGGTAGATCTCTATCCATAGTTTTCTAGTGGCAATGTAGTTATTTCAAAAGGTTCTTCAAGGTGCAAGAAGCCCCCATCTATCACAAAATTCATGTGACGTGACCCTTTTAACTTTTGGTGTGATGTGTTTTTCAATCTTGAAATCCTTGGTTTTAAGTTTTATTTTCTTAAACAAAATATTTGGATTAATGTGACCTCTTATGAAACTTATTTTTACGCTCACTTCAGTTTCATATGTATTGCATTAAAAAATATTTTATGTGACATGTCATTAAAATTTGAGAACTACGAGTATCACACTTAACAAAACTTTGGCGCAATGTGATAAAAAAAAATTCATAGTGAAGGAAAATTTGAGAAAGTGTGATGTGTCACACAAAAGGAAACTCTGACATGATGTAATATGCCACATTGAAAGAGGTTTGTTGAGCAATATGCTATGCAAGTGGAAACTTTATTTCCATCTGTTATATTGGAAGAGAAAAATGTTTCCTTATGATACACCAAGAGAAATAAAAGATTTGATACATCACAAGGAAGGAAACATTTTTAAGATGTGATGACGAGAAGGATGAAAAAAATTTCTCTTAGAAATTTTCCTATGTCGCGATAAAGGAAATTTTGAAGTGATGTGATATGTTGCGACTAAAAGTGGTTTTCGTGCAATACATGTTGTGTCACAGAAAAAATAATTTTAGGTGTGAAAAAATAATCTTTTGTACAATTTTTTGGGAATCCTTCTAAGGGGAAAAAACAACTTGCTCAGGCTGAGGAAAAACTCAAATCAAGACTCTGAGGAGCCTCGTGAGTTTCAAAGGGAAAATAACTAGGTAAATCTTCATAATCAAAAACTTCAAAGTAAAGAAAGACAATATACAGTCAAGTTCATGAAGTTTGAGAAATCCAAAATAAAAGGACGAGCCCCATGCTATTTTTTCCTCCATCAGATGTTGGAGTAAAAAATAGCATAGGGTTTGTTTCTAGCTCAGTAGGATCCTTGCACTGATGTGCAATGGTTCTTGTCTTGTTTTCCTTTCTTTACATTTCTTGTTCCCCTCACTGGAAGCATCTTGGTGTTATTTTTCTTTGGAACCAATTGGTTGTGCTTTCTTATTGCCTATATTCACTAGGTATTGTGCTTGCATGCATGCGTCATCAATTTTCTTAGGTTTGAAAAGCACCATTTGCTTCTATAAATCATTGTGTAGATCCCCTAGATACCTAAAGAGTATGTATGGGTTCTTGGGAGATATACCCAACATAACTGCCATTTGTTTGAACTTGGTGGTGTACTTTTGCACACTCTACCTATTGGTTGTGGAGACTGGTTATCTTCCTGATTCAGAGGCCTTTGTTTTTAGTTGTGTTTATACCCCATGAAGAATTTACACCCTAGAATAATGTACACTCCACGTGGGGGAGTGCAGAGGGGGGTTACCCCCTCTGCAGGGTCAAGGGGCAAGCGGGAGTTCGGGGGCGAAGCCCCCAAACGAAAAATTATCTTGTAAATGTATATTGTAATTTCATTGTAAATATGGACCATTCATTACAAGGTCGTTGATCTGATGGTAGAAGTTATGTTAGGGTTTTTTTTCCCTGGAAGGAAACCCTCTTTTATGAGGGAAATGTATTGCGGCTATGGATCATTTGTGAATATTGTATTATGAGTGAGAAGAATGTGAGATAAAGAAAAGGAAGTTACAGTGGGTGTGTTGTAGGTTGTATCCCTTCATTTGTTGGATAATAATAAAGCAAGGATCTGACAATTTCTCTAGTGGACATATCCCACACTGGGTGAACCATGTATATGTATGTCTCTATTGTATTGTGCATCTTTTGTGTTTTATTTCTGCATTTGTTTTATTTTATTTCTCCACGATCCTGTTTTTCTAACAGAAGACACTCCATGCTAGCACAAGGGAAGACCCAGGGTTAAACTCTAACAACGCACCAACAAGACCTAACTACTAGCCCTTTCGGAAACACCTACAAAGAAAATGCATTCTCACCCGAAGTAGAAATAGGGGGTTGTAAGAAACATGTGTCTACAACCAGAGGAAATGCAAGTGGATTCAAAGGGACAACACACAGAGATCTAGTTATCCTTTATCTCCTTTAGGCCTACTACGCAAGCTATGTCTCATATCTAACACAATGATGTAATAACAGAATAATAGAAAGCAAAAGAACACAACATCAATCACACTAAACAACAAGATATACGTGTCTCACCCTCTCCCTAGGGCTACGTCCATAGAATTGTGTTTCTTGATATTATATGAAAATATACAGTTCTACCTGCGTATTTAGCTTGCAAATATCTCTCTCTTTCTCTTCTTTTCTCCCCTCCCTGTGCACCTAGCTATAGGGTTGATCTTCGCACCCAACTGAAGATCATATAACACAACACAATACTCTCCTCACACAACAACAATAATCACTCGACAACAACAATACAATCCTCTTCTAGTTCGGAACGACCCCATCCCGAGTCCTCTAGACCTTTATTTATACATTACAATGAAAAATGTCTAGGTGTCAAAACCCTGGATCCCAAAACCCTAGGTATTAAACCCTAGGTCAACTTGACTTGCACTTTTAGGGCTTCATGAGCCTGTCTTTCCTTCTTTCCTGCGAGGTGCTCCAAAGCAACCGGCGGTGACTTTTTCTACTTGTTGGGTTGCCCATGATCCATCTTCCTTGTTGATATGTCTTCCTTGATCTTCTCGTTCAACATGTCGTTTTCCCTTACTTCGCTCCTTCTTTTCCACTTCTTTGACCGCTTCGACCCCATCTCAGTCAATTTTCTTTCCACACAGTTCGTACTTCTCCTTTCTTCCTTAATCTTCTCTTTCTTCCATAACCAAGGGCCAACAGGCCCCTAACACTCACATGTGACTCATCCCAAGGCACTGGAGGTCTGAACCTTATGTTTACTTTGTCTTTAGACTACGTAGAGTAGCCTGTGCTCTCTTTTATGTTCCTCCCTTCCTTGTGAAAACTGCCTTTTCTATGTCAGGTACCCAGTTTCAACTGCACCTGGTACCTAGACCCTTCTTCTTATGCTTTTACTGAGAGCTGCAAGGCAACTAGTTATCGTAGTACAATTTAAACTGGCTCCCATTTACCAAGCCTTCCTTCCATTCTCCCTTCAAAGTCTTCAACTGTGCAACTCCTCATTTTGTAACATAGGAAGCCTCATATGGCCCAAGCCAATGTGTCCTGAACTTCCCTGGATGCTTCATGAACTTGTTGTTATATACCAATACCAGATCTCCTTGCTTAAAGGATTTCTTCTTGATATCTATGTCGTGATAGGCCTTTTCTCATTCTTTATGTACCTGCTAGTGAAATCCTGCAATGAATCTGTCTTCCTCTAGTTCTAGCAAATGAACAATCCTGTCTTGCACAACGCCTGTGTCATCCATATATGTAAATGTTGCAATTCTTAAGCTAGGAACTAAATATTCCATAGGTACCACTGCTTCTAGACCATAAACCAACTTAAAGGGAGTCTGCATTATCAACTTCTTGCAAGTGGTTCTGTAGGCCCATAATACTGTTGGTACTCTCAAATCCCAATCATTCATGTTCACACTGCAAATCTTCGTCAGCATTGTCTCCAAGTTCTTATTAAAATCTTTGACTATACCATTCGCTTGTGGGTGGTAAGGTGTGCTCTTCTTATGGTGAACTTCAAATTCCTGAGTCAAGGATTCAATAGTATTATTAATAAAATGTGTACCTTAATCGCTCATAAGGATCTTCGGGCATCCAAATATGGTTATGATATCATCAAATATGAATCGTGCAACTGTATTTGCACTAGATTCCTTGACTGTTCTTTCTTATGCCCATTTGGTTAAATATTTTGTCGTAGTAATGATGTATCTCGCTCTTGTGCGCTTTCCTGGTGGGTTGATAGGTATCACGAAATCAATTATCCATTTCTCAAATGCCTGTAAAGTTATTTGAGGTGATAAAGGCATTTCATCTCTTCTCGAAGGTTTCCTAATGCTTTGGCATACATCGCAGGCTTTGTAGTATTCCTTAGCATCTTTGTGTAAAGTGGGCCACCAGAGGCCAGCTCTAAAAACCTTCTGCATTGTATCTTTTCCTGCATAATGTCTTCCTGTAATGCCTTCATGTGCTTCTTCCAGAATCAGTGGTCTTTCTGCCTCCATAACACATCTCCTCGAGATCTCATCAGGTCCCATCTTATAAAGTTGTCTAGCTATAAGTCAAAAATCTGCAGCACAAACTACAGTTGTTTCTTCTAAATGATTGTATATTCGCGAGGTGCCATTCCTGTTGATAGGAGCTAAACTATATCAGTGAAGTGATCATCAACCTTTCTGATGGCCAACAATTGTGCATCTTGTAGTGTATCCTCCAAACTGGTAGGTTCCTCTCCATGTTCTAACCTATACATGTGGTCAGGACCCTTGTTCATTCTTCCTGGCTTGACCACAATATCAAAATCATATTCCCAGAATAACAGTATCCATCTTCATATTCTTCCCCCCAACACTAGATTTTTGACTAGGTACTTCAACACAGAGTGATCAGTGAACATCTTAAAATGTCCTCCCAACAAGTAGTGTCAAAACTTCTGTAACGCGTACACCATGGCTAAACCTTCTCTCTCAATGGTAGTGTAATTTATCTCAGCTGTAGAAAGATTTCTGCTATCGAAGGCTAATAGATGGTCAATATCTCTTGCTCCTGGATGTTCTAAAATTGATCCTAATGCAATAGATGAAGCATCGACATGCACATGGAATTCCTTACTCCAATATAGGAAAACCAGAATAGGTGCAGTTACCATTTTCTATTTCAGTGTGTCGAAGCTCTATTGACATTCCTTTGACCATTGGAACTGACAATATTTATTTAAAAGATTCTCCATGGGTTTTGTTACATGTTGATGCAGGAGCATCGTAAGCAGCCAGACAAGCGAGCATGAAGGCAGAAGATAGCTGGGAAAAGCACAACACATGTTTTGCACATTTTGAAATGTTTTTGAAAGATTAAGAAGCGGATATTAATGTAGTAGCTAGAAGTGTACTTGCATTTATATATGTCTGTTGTAAACAGATCATGAGCAATTTGCTCTCATCTGTCAATGTGAAAGGAATTTAAGCCCAGTTAATGAAAGTAGGTAGGTTTGAATTCATAGATTAGACAATTTAGAGAGTAGGAGGGAAAACGGATATAGACACCCTCACCCTTGTATCATTGTAATATTATCATCATCATTCAAACTTTCATAAGTTAAAGAGCTATAGCAGAGAGTTGTAGAGAAGAATCCACGTACAGGATCACTTGAGTGAATATATGAAGCTTTGACTCAACTTTTCATGGTGTTATGATGTTTTTTGTTAATATATGTTGAATGGTATGCTTACAGTTGTTTTATTCTCTCTATTATGCATTTATTCCAATGTTGTATTGTGTGTATGATTTCATGTTGAATGTATGAAGTCCCTGAAAGAGGAAGAATGAGTTTCAATTGTTTCTCTTCCTGAGAGAGAGAGTTCCTACAAGGAGTGAAGTGAAACATCTACAAGGTGTGTGTTGACAAGGCTCCAGTTTTACCTCAGAAAGCTCAGGAAGGATATTGTTGTTCTCATTTCAGCAGAAGTGCAGGTGAAGCACATAAGTCGTGCAAGGTGTGCGCAGGCTAGTTGAAGCCTTAGAATTTATCAACTAAGGTTAAATATTTGAAGGACTGTTGTTGCAAAGGGTGCACAGAGTTGAATAATCAAATACCCAGAAGTATTTGAAAGTCTGCTGCAAGGAGTGCGCACAAGAGTCCTTTTGAGACTTGAGTTGCAAGTGAAAGCTTAGGAGGGTCAGCACCTTTGAAAGTGCTCAAAGGGAGACGGATATTGAAAATGTCTTGCAGAAGTTAAATTCCAGTGGAAAAACATCGAATTGTTTGACAGGGGTCATTGAACAGTAAATCGAGCGGTCAGAATTCTCCATGGAGAACTCGCGAAATCACGAGGACCATAGGATCCAGAGGAGATGCAAGGTGGATAGAGGTGGATGAACCCATCACTTTGGCATCAAAAATCAATGTAGAACGTTGACCGTGATCTGTTTGAACTGTCAGATCATTTCAGGGATTCGAGGTTCATAATTATGGAGTGCAAGCCAAACTCCTTGGTCACTCTAAAACCCGAATCATGAAAAAGATTGCTAAGGGTGAAATTTCGATATTTCGGGGTTCGACATACAGGAAGTCTTGATGATAAGGAACTAGGACCTTAGCATTGAAAATCCCAAAGTTGTTGAATGTGACGTGCCTTTGATGTGAAACATTAGCATTTCGGTATTCCGAGATTCGACATTTCGGAACACTTGATGATAAGGAGTCGAGACACAGTGGAGTGAAATTTCCGAAGTCGTGAAGCACGAAAGGACTTTGGAATGGAGTTTTGGGATTTCGGCACTTCGGGTGTCGAAAAGCATAGAAGGTAGTGTTTTGGAAATCGAGAGTTCAAAACTCTTGGTTCGCAAAATCCCGGGAAGAGCCATTTCTGCACTTCGATATTTCGGAGTTCGGGGAACCATAAGGCAAGAGGAATGATTATTGGGTCATTCACTCAAGTCCCAAAAAGCCGAAGTTTGTGGCAACAGGTGGTGTGCGTTGGACATTTCGCATTTCGGGCATTTGCCAAGTGCGGTGGAATTACATTGAGACTCTCCAACTCCCGAAACCCGAAGCCCTTTGTGGCTTGAACAAAAGGGGTTGATTAACCCTCGGCTTGGTTGTAGTGAAGATCCTGAGTGGATCTCGTCCCGAGGGCAGGGGGTCTGTGTCATTTGGTATTAGAGCTTAGAACAAGTTCTTTTCTTTCTATAGCAGAGAAAAGAGAATTTCTATAGCCATGCCGTCGAGAAGAAGAGATAGACCAATGTTTGATCCAGCAGTGGAAAGGGAAATGCATGAGTTATGTGCCATACTTGATGCTATGGAGAAAACACAAAGGCCCACAGTTGACGCTGGAGATATCAGTGAAGCTGAAAGTGAAAATGAAGTTGTACACGAAGGAGAAGAATTGTAGTCAAAGATGCTATAGACGAACACTTATTCAGGGTTGTTGCAAGGATAGGTGCCAGAGAAAAAATGGACATTCTAGTGTATGAGGGAAACTTGGATGTTGAAGAGCTTTTAGACTGGATTAGAGCTCTAGATAAATACTTTGACTATGAGGATGTCAAGGAAGATAAGAAAGTCAAACATGCTATCACTAGACTTAAAGGACATCCAACACTGTGGTGGGATGAACTGCAGGCTGACAGGTGTTGCAAGGGAAAGCAGAAAATCAAGAGCTGGGATAGAATGGTTGCAAAGATGAAAGCCAAATTTATACCCAGGGATTATCAAATCACTCTGTTTCGGAGGATGTAGAATTTGAGCAGAAGCTAATGTCAGTGAAAGAATACATTGAATAATTCTACAGAATAAACATCAAAGCAGGTCATCGGGAAAGTGATGATGAAAAGGTTGATAGGTACATGAATGGTCTGTGATATGACATTCAAGATGAGATGAGCATGATGACCCTTCGAAATGTGGAAGATGCTAATCAGATGGCTCTGAAATCTGAAGAGAAGTTGAGTTGAAAGAAAGGTCAAAGAGGACAAGGTAGAAGTCAATCCAGAGGCAAAACAATTGCCCAAGACAGAACTTAGAAATCTAAAGAAGAAGGGAAGAAACCTCAAACTCAACATGAGAGAGGAGGAAGCTCACAGAGAGGGCAGTATGCTGATAGAAATACTTTTCCTCGAGCTAGAGGAAGAGGAAGAGGTAGAGGTGGTGAAGTGAAATGCTTTATCTGTGGGAAAATCGGACATAAATCCTATGAGTGTCTAGATAGGAAGAAAGAAGGTGGTGAGACTCACATTGCCAAAGCTCAAGGACGGAATGTTGAGGCAGAAGATGCTGAGGGTGAAAGACCCTTGATGATGAGGAAAGTTCTCTTAACGCCAGAGAAAGAGACAGAGAATCCATCCCAAAGAAACAGTTTGTTTCGGTCTGCCTTCAAAACCAAATACAGGGTATGTAAGGTCATAGTGGACAGTGGTAGCACAGACAATCGTGTATCTACAGAGATGGTAGAAAAGCTAGAGATAGAGACTGTTGTACATCCAAGCCCATACAGAGTTTCGTGGCTACAAAAAGGAAATCAGGTAAATGTCACTAAACAGTGTTTAGTTGAATTTAAAATAGGAGGATATAAGGATGAAATATTATGTGATGTCATTCCCATGGATGTTTTTCATCTATTGTTGGGTAGACTGTGTCAATATGACAGGAACATGGTTCATGATGGGAGAAAGAACATGTACACCCTAGAGAAAAATGGGAAGACACACATGTTTTTGCCGATTAAAAACCAAGAGGTGAAAACAGAGATGAACAACATTGTACTTCTCATGAGTGGGAAGGAACTTCTTAAGGAGGTTAAGAAGAAGGAAGAGACACAATTTATTGTGGTCAGGAAGCCTAAAATTGTTTTGACCAATACAAGGATATATGATTTACCAGAAGAAATCCAGAAGTTGCTGGAAGAATTTGTTGATATAGTAGTGGACGAACTACCTTACTCGTTGCCACCAATCAAAAGTATAAGCCATCACATTGATCTTATACATGGAGCTAGTTTACCAAACAAATCCATGTACAGATTGACGCCGTAGGAAAATGAAGAAGTTAAGAGACAAGTCTAGGACTTAATGGACAAAGGATTGATTCGAGAGAGCCTGAGTCCATGCGCTATTCCAATAGTGCTCAGCCCAAAGAAAGATGGAGGCTGGAGGATGTGTACAGACTCAAGGGAAATCAATAAGATTACTATCAGATATAGATTTCCATTGCCAAGGATGGATGACTTGATGGATTGCTTGAGTGGAGCAATATTTTTTTCAAAAATTGATTTGAAAAGCAGGTGTCATCATATTCGAATGAGAGAAGGTGATGAATGGAATACAACATTCAAGACGAATGAGGGGCTGTATGAATGGCTTGTCATGCCATTTGGCTTAACAAATGCACCCAATAGTTTCATGAGGTTGATGAACGAAGTCCTGAAGGATTTCATTGGGAAATTCGTCATTGTATATCTTGATGATATATTAATTTTCAGCAAGACAGAAGTAGAGCACTTAAAGCATTTAGTTGCAGTGATGAGGAGATTACAGCAAGAGAAATTGCTGATTAATATGAAGAAAACATCATTTATGAGAACATAAATCATTTATTTGGGTTTTTTTATCTCTGTGAATGAGTTGAAGATGGATCCCGAAAAGGTAAATGCGATTAAGAATTGGCCATCGCCGAAAAATGTGTTTGAAGTTCGAAGCTTCCATGGTTTGGCAAGTTTCTATAGGAAATTCATCTAAAACTTCAGTGGAATTAGCACACCAATGATGGATACGGTGAAGAAAAGACATAAATATTTTCATTGGACAGAGGAAGCAAAGAAGAGTTTCAATCTTTTGAAGAAGAAGATCATTGAGCAACCAATTTTGGTTTTGCCAGACTTTAGCAAAACATTCCAGGTCCGGTGTGACGCGAGTGGATTTGCAATTGGAGTAGTCTTAAGCCAAGATGACAGGTTAGTCGCATATTTCAGTGAAAAATTGAATGAAGCAAAGATTAAGTACTCCATGCATGACAAGGAATTCTATGCAGTCATACAAGCGTTGAAGAAAAGGAGACATTATTTGGTTCCCAAGGAGTTTGTTTTGTATAGCGATAATCACGCTTTGCAATTCGTGACTTGACAGGAGAAGTTGAACCAAAAACATGCTAAATGGGTTGAATTCATGCAGAATTTTACTTTTGTGATTAAGCATATTTCTAGAACTGCTAACAAATTTATTGATGCTTTGAGCAGGAAATGTTTGCTTATGTAGGAATTCAAAGTCAAGACTTTGGGCTTTGATAACTTTAGAGAAATGTATAGGGATTACCCAGATTTTAAGGAAGTGTGTGAGGCATTTGAGAATCCAATTCTCAGGGACAGAAGCCAATGGACCAAATATACAATCCAGGATGGATTATTATTCAAGGGCAATCAGCTATGTATTCCAAAATGCTCCATGAGGGAGAACCTATTGAAGGAAAAACACAGTGGAGGATTGGTTGGACACTTCGGTCATGATAAAACGCTCGCAAAGTTGAATGGCTCATATTTTTGGCCAGGGATGAGGAAAGATGTTAAGAAATTTGTGGACAGATGCAAGATTTGTCAACACACAAAAGGTAAAAGACAGAACACAGGGTTATATCAACCATTGCCCATACCAGAAAGGTCGTGGGACACAGTGAGCATGGATTTTATATTGGGACTGCCAAGAACACATAGAAGCTATGATTCAATCTTTGTGGTGGTAGACAAATTTTCAAAGATGGCACATTTCCTACCATTCCATAAAACCAGTGATGCAACTCATATTGCGAACCTGTTTTTCAAGGAAGTCGTCAGACTTCATGGCTTGCCAAGGAGTATTGTTTCTGATCGAGACACCAAGTTCGTAGGACATTTCTGGAGGACTTTATTGAAGAAGCTAGGGACAAGTTTGTCTTTTAGCTCAGCGTATCATCCTCAAACAGATGGGCAGACAGAGGTCGTGAACAGAAGCTTGGGAAATTTGTTGAGGAGCTTAGTGACTGAACACCACAGTCAGTGGGATCACATTCTGCCATAGGCAGAATTTGCTAACAATGATTCACTCAACAGAAGCACAGGGCCGGGTCCATTCCAAATTATATATGGAATGCAACCAAGAGGAGTTTCTGAATTGAAAGATTTGAGACAAAATGAATTCAGGAGTGATAGTGCAGAGGACTTTGTAGAAGCAATGAAGGAGCTTCACAGCCAAATTAAGGAGCGATTGTAGAGTTCAAGTAGAGAATACAAGAAAAGAGTAGATCAACACAGGCGAGAACTTCAATTTGAAGTTGGTGATTTGATTCTTGTGCATCTAAGGAAGGAAAGGTTCCCAAGGGGAACATATAACAAACTAAAGATGAAAAATATTGGATCGTGCAAGGTCATAAGGAAATTTGGGGCAAACGCATATGAGATTGAATTACCCAATGGGATCGAAATCTCACCAATATTCAATGTTGTGGATTTGTACCCTTACAGAGCTGAAGAAGTGGGAGAAAAAGAAGAACAAAAAGAGATTCAATGGACAAAACAAATGCCTATAGCTGAAAAGCCACAGATGGAAAGCATAATTGACAAGAGGGTTAGTAAAAGGACCAGGAGAAAGGAATATTTTGAATACTTGGTCAAATGGAAAGGACATCCAGTTGAAGATGCCAATTGGGAAGATGAAGTAGAAATTCAGAAGCATGGGTAGACCGTGCAAGAGATCATGAACAGGAGTTCATGAAAAAATTTCAAGCAAGGGAGTATGATGCAGGAGCATCGTAAGTAGCTACCCAAGCGAGCATGAAGGCGGAAAACAGCTGGGAAAAGCGCAACACACGTTTTGCACATTTTGAAATGTTTTTGAAAGATTAAGAAGTGGATATTAATGTAGTAGCTAGAAGTGTACTTGCATTTATATCTGCCTGTTGTAAATAGATCGTGAGCGATTTGCTCTCATCTGTCAATGTAAAAGGCATTTAAGCGGGCAGTTAATGAAAGTAGGTAGGTTTGAATTCATAGATTAGATAGTTTAGAGAGTAGGAGGGAAAATGGATATAGAAACCCTCACCCTTGTATCATTGTAATATTATCATCACCATTCAGACTTTCATAAGTTGGAGAGTTGTAGCAGAGAGATGTAGAGAAGAATCCATGTATAGGAGCACTTGAGTTAATATATGAAGCTTTGACTCAACTTTTCATGGTGTTATGATGTTTTATGTTAATATATGCTAAATGGTATGCTTACAGCTGTTTTTTTCTCTCTGTTATGCATTTATTCCAATGTTGTATTCTGTGTATGATTTCATGTTGAATGTATGAAGTCCCTGAAAGAGGAAGAATGAGTTTCAATTGTGTCTCTTCCTGGGAGAGAGAGTTCTTGCAAGGAGTGCAGTGAAACGTCCACAAGGTGTGAGTTGACAAGGCTCTGGGTTTACCTCAGAAAGATCAGGAAGGATATTGTTGTTCCCATTTTAGCAGAAGTGCAGGTGAAGCACAGAAGCTGTGCAAGGTGTGCGTAAGCTAGTTGAAGCCTTAGAAATTATCAACTAAGGTTAAAGATTTGAAGGATTGTTGTTGCAAAGGGTGCACAGAGTCGAAGAATCAAATACCCAAAAGTATTTGAAAGTCTGCCGCAAGTAGTGCGCACAGGAGTCCTTTTGAGACTTGAGTTGCAAGTGAAAGCTTAGGAGGGTCAGCACCTTTGAAAGTGCTCAAAGGGAGACGGAGATTGAAAACATCTCGCAAAAGTTAAATTCCAGTGGAAGAATGCCGAGTTGTTTGACAGGGGTCATTGAACAGTAAATCGAGCGGTCAGAATTCTCTGTGGAGAACTCGCGAAGTCACGAGGACCGTAGGATCCAGAGGAGCTACAAGGTGGATAGAGGTGGATGAACCCATCACTTTGGCATCAGAAATCAACATGGAACGTTGACCATGATCTGATTGATCCATCAGATCATTTCGGGGATTCAGGGTTCATAAGTCCAAAGTGCAAGCCAAAATCCTTGGTCACTCTAAAACCCGAATCACGAAAAAGATTGCTAAGGGTGAAATTTCGGTATTTCGAGGTTCGACATATCGGAAGTCTCGATGACAAGGAACCAGGACCTTAGCATTGAAAATCCCAAAGTCGTTGAACGTGGCGTGCCTTTGATGTGAAACATCAACATTTTGGTATTTCGAGATTCGGCATTTCGGAACCCCTGATGACAAGGAGTCGGGACACAGTGGAGTGAAATTTCTGAAGTCGTGAAGCATGACAGGACTTTGGCACGGAGTTTCGGGATTTTTTCACTTCTGGTGTTGGAAAGCAGAGAAGGTAGTGTTTTGGAAATCGAGAGTTCAAAACTCCCAGTTCTCAAAATCCCAAGAAGAGCCATTTCGACACTTTGGTATTTCGGAGTTCGGGGAACCATAAGGCAAGAGGAACTATTGTTGGGTCATTCACTCAAGTCCCAAAAAGATGAAGTTAGTGGCAACAAGTGGTGTGCGTTGGACATTTCACATTTCAAGCATTTGCCAAGTGCGATGGAATTACATCGGGACTCTCCAACTCCTGAAACTCGAAGCCCTTTGTGGCTTGAACAAAAGGGGTTGATTAACCTTCTGTGGTTGTAGTGAAGATCTTGAGTGGATCTCAGCCCGAGGGTAGGGTGTCTGCATCATCTATGCATATCCCTTGATGAACTTTCTGTAGTATCCAATATGTCCCGACGCAGTGCGCAGCTGTCTAACCGAAGTAGGAGCAGGTAGATCCACAATGATGGCGATCTTGGAAGGATCTACCAGCAACCCCTGCTTACACACAATATGACTTAGAAGCACCCCAAAGGGTGAAAAGAAGATACACTTCTTTAGTTTCAGAGCAATATGACATTGTCTGCACTTATCCAACATTAGTCTTAAACATTCAATATGATTTTGCAATAGGCTAAAAACAGTCCAATCATCAAAATATGCTTCCAAAAATTTATGTAAATTTTTTTTGAATGCTTCGACCACCAACCTAGAAAAGATGGCTGGTGCATTCTTCAATCCGAAAGGCATCACTGTGTACTAGAAGGAACCCCATTCTGTTGCAAATGTGGTCTTATGGTGATCTTCCTTAGAAATCATGATCTGGTGATGACCTGAGAATCCATCTGTGAAGGAGTAAGCTTCATGTCCTCCCACATTATCCAACACTTCGTTAGTAAATAGTGTAGGGAATGGATCATGTAAACATGCATCCTTCAGTTTCCTCAAGTCTACATAGATTCTGATCTCTCATATCTTCTTATCTTGAACCACCATAGGGCTGATCCATTCTGACTCTTCAACAGGTTCTATGATTCCTACTTCCAACATTCTGTCCAATTCAACCTTGGCTTTCTGCTTATATTTGGGATTCAATTTGTAGGGTCTCTATTTGACTGGCCTTGCATATGGTTTCAAGGGGATATTCATTTCTCCCATGGCCCCTTTAATTCCCTTCATATCGACAAACTTGGTTGGAAAGAAGTCATGATATTCATGCAGTAGTTATGTGATCTTGTCAATAGTGGCATCATCCCAATAATCTCCAACATTTGCAAGATTAGGTGTTGGATCTATTCCAATATTAACTTTCTTGATTTTGATTGGCTATCCAATAAAAGGTAGTTCGACTCCTGGTCCTTCTATGTCTCTCTGTCCTTTAGTTTTTGTGATGTTCACATTCCTAGGATCATCATCTTCATCAATATTGATATTGTAACAACCTTGAAATTTCTGAAGTGGTGCAGTCCATTCATCTTCTTCTTGCTCCAAAGGGAGGTTAGGTGCCTCCTCAAAGAATTGTTGTCTTACAACTTGTAGAACTTGATCTACTGAGGGGTACTAACTTTCAAATAAAAATGTAGCTACAAATTTATGAGTCATACCGTACCAATCTGTAGTGGTGAGGTGTAGTTCTTCTTGAAGATACCAATTAATAGGCATTGTGTCCAAAGTGTTGATGAAATTATGCACCCACTACTCTTGAGGAATGTTGCTATAGGCCTCCTCACAACTTCGCACATGATCCTTTAGATATCTCTGACCCATGTAATAAACTGCACACCTTTCAGATTATTCTGAAAAGTGCACTGTCATCAAAGTGCGACATTGCACCCAGTCTGCAATGTTATTCTCATGTGTTTCCCACCATCTTGTTGGCATTGCTTTTAAATATTGATCCAGTGCCAATAGTCATTATTGTACTGGTACAATTTCATCAAATTCTGACAAAAATGTTTCTAAATGATTTAAACCATCAAATGTGGGTAGATTGCTTACTTCTGTGCCAATCCAACGAAATTCCCTGGTCAATCTAGCACACCTTCTTGTAGAAACTTCATACATTTTGTTATGCCAATTCTCTAATGCTTCTTCTAAATATGATGAGAATGCATTGTCACTTCACCAACTTAAATTTCCATCTGTCGTAGGATTAATATAATCATGTTGTCTTGTTGTCAATTTATATATGTTCTCCAGTTCATAAGCACGATCTTCTTCTCTGATGGGTTTTGTGTATCTGTGAACTTCATCAGGATCAAGAGGTGCAATGACCCTAAGGCCATCACCTTCAACTATTATTATCCTTTTCTTTAGGTCAACAACAGTGGAATTGTTGAAATCTCAATCAATGCCTAATAGCGGATAAGGACAACTATCATCAACTATCTCAATCACCTCGAAGTCTACAAATGTCCTTACCCCGTCGATGTCCACAGGGACATGCTCCAGTCTTCCAAAAGGGCTTACTGCCTATTGATTAGCCATCCTAAGCTTGATAGGGGAATAGATTAACTTAGGTTTTCCCATTAGTGCCCAGGTCTACTTCGTCATAATATTGACCTCTGACCCTAAGTCGAGGACCACATAATCTATGGCATAATCTCCAATCTGAGAATTAAGGTGTAATTATTTATTTGTCCTTCTCTTTCTGGATACTTAATGTACTTATTTATTCAGAAGAGAAGCTATCCTACCTATCTCATATTGTCTGATCAAATTTTGTAGTTCTTGTACAACTCTTTCATCCTTAATCCGATTAATGCAAGTACACAAGAATTCCATAAGCTTGCTTACCTCCTTTCCTTCTCCAAGTGATGCAGATTGATCAAATGCCAAACACATTCCACATTATCTCACTTCTGGTTGTGTCTTTGATGAAGAAGATTGATCTCTTCCAAATTCTTTGCTTGCCTCTTCAAACGTCTTCTTTTCTTCCTCATATCAAACACTTGTGTCTTCTCTGGAGCTCTTCTGACCCTTTATTCTTCTGTAGTCTTTTTTGGGGTCACTCTATATTCTCATGTAACAATGCCTCCTCTAGTGATAGCAACGAATCTGGGATCCTCTCCTCGAGGTTCTGCTGAGATTAATTGTACTTGTTGGTTTCCTCCTCATCTCTCATGGAGCTTTGCTAACAATGCTGGACAATCTTCAATAACATGTTCAAATGAGTTGCAGTAGCTGCAAGTGGTACAAGGGTTCTGAAAATCCCTTTCCAAATGTCTTGGTTGTGCCCAGTTATAACAAATGATTTGACCTCGACCTCAACCCATGCCTCCACCTTGTCCTCTTCCTCTGAATCCACCGCGAGGGTTGAAGTTTCCTCTTCCTGGGAAATTAAACCGTGTACCATTTCTGTCCTGTTGAATCTCTCCTTGAATCATATATGTATCTCTTGAACTTTCATGCAAGAGATCATAAGCCCTACAATATTTCTCATCATGCCCCACAGATTTACAAAATGTGCAGTAAAGGTTGGTAGGTGTCTGGACATATTTTTGCATGTAATAACATTCACCAGGGTGATGTCTATTTCTACATACCTCACACCAAGGTAGACTAACCTACTTCAAAGGACTCAGAGCTCCAGAAGAAAAGTAATCATGAAATAGGGGACAATGCTCCTTATCACGGTCCTCTGATTTACATCTGATACACCAGATGTATTTTCTTTTATCTTTTCCCTTATCTTTCTTCATATCTTCGACCTACAGAGATAAGCTAGTTAGTTGACTCAAAATTTGACTCATACCTGAGCTAGATTCTCCCATAGGGTCTGATTCTAGTTTCATGGCGATCTCCAAAGCCTCAGTCTGCGAAGAAACCTTCTGTTGCATTAGAGGAACTCTGATGTGTGGTAAGAGGGAAATAATGAACCATTCCTTATTCTGCTCATCTGGAATCTAAAAACTCAACCGACCTGTCAAGGTCTTAAACTTCTGATCAAACTCCCAAACAGGTTCAACTACTCTCTGCTTGATTTCTTTCAGTTCTGTAATGCATTGTGACTCCGACTTGGGTTTCTTGAATTCTGCGTTCAACGTAGTTTTGATGGTATTTAGCAGTTTAGGTTGTGCAGTCGTTGTAGAAAACTTCATATACCAACTGAGTGCGTGGTTTCTCAAGGTAGTACTAAACTGATCTCTTTTAACTGCTTCGTCATTGACTTGCTTAATACTCCATATAGCTTTGCATAAAAACTAGTGTTGATCAGGATCTTTAGATCCATATCCTCTAAAGATAGGTAGCCTCATTTCATCTACCATAGATCTTCCTAGGTTTCTTGACTTAGTATGTACTGAAATGTTGGTAACAATGCTCTCAGTGCTCTGATAACTCTGACTACTCTGGTTACTTAACACTGCTAAAAAAATAGGAGGAGTAATAGTACTTACTTTGATAGTCAGCATAGTTCCTGAGGTCTCTCACTCTTCTCACCGAGGTTCTTCAGTCTTCTCTTCCTCTGCTCTAGCGGATCCTGACTGTTCCTCGTTCAATGGCTCTTCTTTTTCTCCACTGTAGAACCCTTCATCCTATGCTAGTGGTTCATGGCTCTTCTCAAACAGGTTTACCAGAGGAACCTCTCTAAACATTCTCCCACTGCGTGTATGTCCTACCTCTGTGTCGTTGTCGCTATCTGAGTTCTCGAACATTAGCTCTTCAATCCAACCAATTACTGTATCTTCAAGATGTTCTTATCATGCAATAGCATCTTGATCTTCAACTTCAAAAAGTGTAAAAAATTTCCTCTCGGCCCCTTAAAGAAATACCTCTCTGCTTGGCTATATGACTCTACTCTATCAATAACAAACTCGGTAATGTACCCTCCAATAGTGCTATCAAACCAGTGATCTATTGCTCTTGACACAGCGTTATCAACTCTCTTGACATTCTTGATCAACGCCGACGTCCAAACCACAGGTGGTCTAAATCTGATCTCAAACTGGGTATCTGCTAATCTAGCTAGCCACTTGTATAGTTCCTTATGAATTACTCCAAAGAAAATCTTGTGTATATCAGTGAATTTATACCTTCCCAACCAATCTTCTGTACTTATATTAGGGTTTTTATTCTAAGCCTCAACGAAGTCCTTTTCTTTTTCTTCTATCCACTTCTGAATCTTTGTCTTCGATGGAAACCACATTGACATTCCCTCAAGAAGAACCCGGTCCCGACAAAAGAACCATTTGTTGGCACAGGGGCAGACCCAGGGTTCAACTCTAACAACGCACCAACAAACCCTAAATATTGGCCCTTTCGGCAACACCTGCGAAGCAAATGCAGTCTCACCCGAAGTAGCAATTGGGGGTTGCAGGACACAGGTGTCTACAACCAGAGGAAATGCAAGTGGATTCAAAGGAGCAACACATAGAGATCTAGTTATCTTTTATCTCCTTTAGGCCTACTGCGCGAGCTATGTCTCAGATCTATCATAATGATATAATAACAGAATAACAGAAAGAAAAAGAATAGAACATCAATCACATAGAACAACAAGATATATGTGGTTCACCCTCTCCCTAGGGCTACATCCACAAAATTGTGTTTCTTGATATTATATAAAAGCATACAATTCTATCTGTGTACTTAGCTTGCAGATCTCTCTCTCTTTCTCTTATTTTCTCCCCTCCCTGTGCACCCAAATGCAAGGTTGATCTTCGCACCCAGCTGAAGATCTTACAACACAGCACAATACTCTCCTCACACAACAACAATAATCACTCGACATCAACAATACAATCCTCTTCGAGATCAGAACGACCCCATCCCGGGACCTCTAGACCTTTATTTATACATTACAATGACAAACATCTAGGTGTCAAAACCCTAGATCTCAAAACCCTAGGTCAACTTGACCCGCGTTTTCAGGGCTTCACCAGCGTGCCTTTCCTTCTTTCTCGCGAGGTGCTCCAAAGCAACCGTTGGTGGTTTTTTCCGCTTGTTGGGTTGTCCACAATCCATCTTTCTTGTTGATCTTTTTTCCTCGATCTTCTCGTTCAACAACTCGTTTTCCCGTACTTTGCTCCTTCTTTTCCGCTTCTTTGACTGCTTCGACACCATCTCAGTCAATGTGCTTTCCACGCAGTTCGTACTTTGTCTTTCTTCCTTAATCTTCGCTTTCTTCCATAACCAAAGACCAACACTCCATTTATCAAACAAATGATTAGTATCAACCATTGTTACTTTCACTAAAATCAAGACTATGACATTTTCATGAAATGATGAATTAATGATACCAAATGATGTGTATTAAAACAAGGAAAAGAGAGATTTACATAGTGTACTTGAGACCTTATTTTGTAATGAAAGAATGTATGATAATAATACTCTTATTATTAGTGCAATTGAACATAAAAGATGCCCAACCACTACAATTATGGAGCCACTCTTAATTATAAGCACATGGACTAGTCCAACAACTACAATTATGGAGCCACTCTTAATTATCAAGCACATGGAATATTCCAAAAAGCCAATGGTATTTCCTAAACATGCAACTCACTTAATATAAATAATTAATCTATGCAAATAACAATGGGAATGTGGGAAAAAGAAAAAGTCAACAACAATAATCTTTTTGTGTTTTTGTTAACCAAATAGGCTGTAAATATTTGAAATGGATAAACTTTTGAAATCTAAAATTTTGATACAAATTTTATTAAATATCTTAATTTCATTTAAGAGATAATTTTTTTTTTTATATTCTATTTGATGAAATTATATAAAATCTTACAATAGAAAATTGCAATTTTGACAAACAAATTTTGTAATTTCATAAATTTTTATCTTCAAATAAATCCATAAATCTCTATTCTTATTAAAACAATTACAATTTTATGAATTAAAATTTATAATTTCAAACCACCAAAATTATTACAATTTTGACAAACAAATTTTGTAATTTCATAAATTTTGATCTTAAATGAATCCATAAATCTCTATTCTTATTAAAACAATTTTATATTACAATTTTATGAATTAAAATTTATAATTTCAAACCACCAAAATTATTAAAAAAATAAAAAAAACTGTGAAAAAAATTATTAAAAAAACTAGTATAAATCTAAAGACAATATTAACTTAATCCCACAAACAAATCAAAGTGAGCTCCAACACTAGTTTGTCCAGAGAGCATTTTGCTTACGGTTTTCCGGGGGATGAATTTGATTACTAACACCAATAATAAAATCTAAACGACGATGTGATATATTTTGAAATTTGTTTGAATTTTTCCCTATAAATTATTCGTTTACTTTTTGACCAGAGTATAGTCCAGCCTGATGTCTGCCACTTCGAAGATTCCATAATAGCCATGTGGAATTTGCAGAGTGGTGCCAAAAGAAAAAGTAATTACAGCTTTCAGATGCATAGTTGTGCCAGATTTTTTATATCAAATTTAAAGTGTACATGGAATAAAAGTGGTCAAAAAATGTGATATCACTTAAAATTTGAAGTTGCATCACAATATAGTGCGCGAATATTTTGGAATAAAGTTCCGAAAAAATTCCAAACAAATTATATCTATCACATCGTTTGTTTAGATC
>JZKD02S0555228.1:323253-335405 GCA_000966675.3 Picea glauca | reverse complement strand
TACTAAAATATGTGAGGGCTACATTTTGGGAAAACAACATAGAGATTCTTTTCCCTCTGGTAAATTGTGGAGAGCAGGAGATCCTCTTGAATTGATTCATTCAAATCTATGTGGTGCTATGAAAACCCCCTCTCTTGGAAAAAGTCTATATTTTTTAACATTCATAGATAATTTTAGTAGAAAAACATGGGTCTATTTCTTAAAGTATAAATATGAGGCCTTTGAGATCTTCAATAAATTCAAGGCCCTAGTTGAAAACAACATGGAAATTATTTTTCCTCTTGTAAATTGTGGAGAGAAAGAGATCCAATTGTATTGACTCATTCAAATCTATGTGGTTCTATGCAAACCCCCTCTCTTGGAAAAAGTCTGTATTTTTTAACATTCATAGATGGTTTTAGTAGAAAAACATGGGTCTATTTCTTAAACTATAAATATGAGGCCTTTGAGATCTTAAATAAATTCAAGGCGCTGGTTGAAAAGAGTGGATACTACATGAAGGTCCTAAGGACCAACAAAGGAGGAGGATACATATCAAATGAGTTTCTAATCCTTTGCAAATAACATGGAATCAAGAAACAATTTACAACAAGGTATACACCACAACAGAATGGTGTGGCACAAAGGAAAAATAGAACCATTCAGGAAATGGCTAGGAGCACGTTAAATGCTAAAGGATTGTCAAATGAATTCTAATATGAAGCACCATCAACTGCAATTTATTTTTTAATAGATGTGTTATAACCCTAAATTGCATCTGACATGCATACCTGGCATCAGGCCATCTAACTTGCTATCTTTACCTAGCCATTATTGAACAACTCTTCTAAAAACCATCATTTTGAAGGTGTACGCGCCCTGCACCATTACCGCCCACGTACACACGCTTGTTGAGACACTACAGCCCGCATACACTCACAAAATATCGCAAAATGTAGAAATTTGCATAGGATACTGGCTTCCGGGCCATTGCTTAACCATTTGACTGACTGCCCATAGCCAGTCACCCCAACCGTTACTATCCCTTTTGGCCTATAAAAGAAGGGGTTGGGGTCCCATTGCAAGGGGAAGCACGAGAGCAAAGAAACTTTGCCCATTTTATCAATCCCGCTTTGCCCCAATTACAAAGCCCTTACCATTTCCCTAAGAGAGAACCAAGGAGGAGAAGAAGACATGGAAGCAGTTGATGCATGGTGAAGAGGAGCCCAGGACCAAGTTCGAGGAGCAGTGTTGGTCTCATGTTGTAAGTGACTTTTGTGAGATTAATATAAAGAAGTACTTTTTCCGTCCCGCCAAATGATGTCTTAAACTTATATGATTTGTTTGCATTTCTTGTTTATGATGTCTAACCCACTAATCCATATGTAGAATGCATGCTTGTAGTTTCTTGTTTTTCTTTTGATGAATGTGGGTCAGCCTTGGGAGGATATTTGCAGTCAGGAAACAACCAAGTGCAAAGGGATCGACATCGGACGCAGAGTTTAAGGTAGGCCTACCGTATCCCTCTCTCTTGTATTTTATGTATGATTGTGGGGTAATGTTGGGATAGTGATTAAAAGTAGGAGACTTTAGACGGTTAGTTATGCCTACACTTTAGACCCTTTGTGTAGTCCGTAGAGGGGTTTTCCCACTATAGTAGAATTGGCGACCATACTGGGGAAGCCTTTAGGGTCTTTGGGGATATTTTTTTTTGGGTGCTTTGGATCAGTTTATTTACTATTTTTTGAGTTTCTGTGAGCTTTTGTGTATTTAAGGGATGTTGGTCTTCCATACCAGTACTCCCTGCCTGTAATGGACTGTTGTTTTTTTCATTTTTTTGAGAAGTTGCAGAGGTGTACGTGGCCTGTAGTGGGCCTGCATGTGTGCATACGCACCCTGTCCTTGGACAACCCGTGTACATATGCTAGTTGTTCAATTGTCAGTAGCATGCCTATTGAGATTTTTTTTTGTAAAAAGAAGAGGCAATCATCCTCTTCCCTGTCAAGAGTCACACTCCTCAAGGGTTTTCGTGATCTAGTACTAGTCTCTGTTATAGCAATCTATAGCCTAGGTCTGACTTTCAGCTTAGCTTTCTTTTTTACTAAAGATTTCTTGTGTTTTCTTTAAATAGGGTTTTTAGACAAGTTGGTGAGTCTGCTTTGATTTGCCTGTTTGGTATTGTCAGTGACTCCCTGCGATCTGCGATTGGGATAGAAACCATTTCTTGGTCCTATCTTGTCGTCATTTTCCCCTTTTTTTCTTTGGAAGAAAAGAAAAGAATTCATTTTCAAATTTCTTGTTTTGAAGCATAAAACAATAAAAAAAAAAAAAAACTTTCATTTTTTTGTTTGGTAAAGTAGTTTAGGTCAAGTTGCTTCATTTACCAAGGAAAAGAAAGTGTTCTTAAGTTCTTTACTTGAATTCTTAAGGACATTAAGTAGCTCGTAGTTGAGTGAAATCTTGTTTTGAGTTTTTCTTTTCAAAGATCTAAGAAAAGTAGTTACAAAAATTTTGGTGAAAGAGTTTCAATTGGCAAATCTTTATTTGTGAATAAAGAAGTACTTTTATTTCCAGTATCATCTTATGCTCTTCTCTTTTGTCTATTAAAGAACATCACCGGTTTCACTTTCGTTCCTTTTGACTTAAGACAACCACTAAAATTAACGCCTAATTAAAAGTTATTAGACTTTGTGTTTGAAGGGTTCATCAATTTAGTCTACACTAGAGCCTTGATTTAGGATTGGAGAGGAAACTCTTCAAGGCTACAAAAAAAAACATAAGAGTCTGAGCTAGGGAGTGCTTGAAAGTCCAGTAATCGTGAAAGTTATCCAGGACCCCCCTCTAACACAGGGGCTAAACACGAGGTCGCGTGCGGAAAGGTAGTAGAGATAACCCCTCCAAAGTCAGACCATGTGTAGTGGGGAATGCATATAGAGGGCTTATCTTGGGATTTCATTGATCACATTTGCCATGGAGCTTCATGGGTCTCAAATCCGTTCGAGGTCCTCAGTCGTCTTCCAGAACACTTTCTTTTGATACCCTCGATATGTTTCAGGCTTGATACCCTACTTATTATGGTCCACCTGATTGTCGACTGTACCCACCTGGTGATTATTCGCGTGCTGGCAACCTAGTTGCCTTTATCTTAGTGACTTATACAGGTGACTGCAGGGGTACACCACGGTACCTAGGGAAGACATCGAGCCATGCTTTGTAGAGTATACCTGGAGAGTTCTTTCGTATTCGAGTTGCACTTGCACCGGTAAGTTTCTCTAGTGTTGGTTGTTGTAATTGTACTTCCAACTAGATACTGATCTGCTTGTCTTATCTCATAGGAACTTTTACTAGTGCGTGTTGGTTTTTAAAATGATTATAGAAAGCCTCAGTGTGTTATTGATCTTCTCACACAGTGGAGGATCAGGGGCTCCCCCAACTGCGAAGGCTTTTGGGACTACCACTGGTTGATCTCGAGCCACCCCCGCCACTGCTAAGGTGAAAAGTAGACCAACAAGGGTCTTTTGAGGCGACCGTGTTATAGGAAACTATGCCTGAGTCATCTCCAAGAGGAGAACATTTGATTTCGGAGGAACCAATCATTTCTGACCTCGGAGCGCAAGCTCTTGGTCCGTATAGCCCTCCAATCATTGATCTATTAGCGCCCATCGTTGTACAGGTTCAACCTTACAAGTGTCAGGTAGTGTCACAAGAAGAAATGGAAACAAACGCTGCTACTTCCTTAGGGAATATTCACATTCCATCTATGACTGTCACTACAAGTGGTGTTCTACCTCCTAACCAACCATCTCCGGTCCGGACCACTATGGTCTCGACTGCCTCTACCTCGGGCAATGATCTGATTCTGTCTATGGTGGTGATCACTGCTTCTTTCACTTAGAGTGCGACAAGACCTCCGTTCTCATACGGGATGTCTGGCTTCGGTACGAGCACTGTACTTTCCTACTCCACTCTACAGACTTTAGGTCTTAGGGCAGGGAGCTCCAACGCTCCTCTACAAGGATCTATGGGGGGCACTTCAGATCCCTATAACGCTTTCTCTTATGGAGGGGGTCATATACCTCCTTCGTCCCCTTCGCTCGGCGGAGCTCACCAGCATTCTGTCGGGACGAACGTAAATTATAATTCCCTTGGAGCAAGAATTCAAGGACTACCTTCTTATATCATGTCGGTACGTTCGACACCATTCTCTTTGTTCGACGCATTTGGTAACAACTCTTTCTCGTCAGCTACCGTCTCAACCGGGGGAAACCTCGGTTATGGACAACAAAATCCTATGCAGGGTACTATTCCTTCACGGGGGGAAAACTTAGGAATTCCTTCCTCACAAGGACCTTGGAATCCCTGTCAGGGATGCTGACCGGGGGAAACCCTTTCCATAGCCAATGGAATCCTAGGCAAGGCTCAACACCTATGCCCGTCGGATTGGCAGGGGGCAACCCTTCCCAAAATCCTTGGAATGCGACGCAAGCTCATCCATTTACGTTCTATCACGGGAGTTAGCCGATGACGTCTCAACAAGTGAAAAATCCATACGTTGGTCACGACCATGGTTATTACCAGAACCCTGGCCATAAACCTAACTTTTCCTGGCAACCTGGTGCTAGCTAAACTCCAGGCTCCTCTTTCCCTGGTTACAGTCAACAACCCAAATTATCGTTTCTAGAAACTCTGCACTTGCCAGACTTGAAAAGGTTATTAAGTGACCCCATCTGTCACAATCCACGTTTCCCCTCTATGCCAGCCAAGTTGCCTTCAAACATCCCAAAGTTTGAGGCCAAGCCTAATGAAGATCCAGGCAATCATGTGACTACCTTCCATTTATGGTGCTCGTCCAATTCTCTGAGAGATGACTCCATCCAATTGCGTTTGTTTTAACACACTCTCATTAGGAGTGTGAAGAAATGGTACATCGAGCTCGACTGCTCAAGATAATCTTCCTTCGGTGAATTGGAAATGGATTTCTTAAACCATTTCCAATTACCTGTGAGATACGATGCCGGCACTGAATTGCTAGCCAACTTTGAGCAGACAAAAGAGGACCATATCTCAGATCACATCCAAGAATGGAGACGCTGGAAGAGTTTGATAAAAGTACTAGTCCCACCAGCATTCCTATTTGAGTGGTTCCTTAAGTCTTTGGTACCCCAGTTATCTAAAGACGTCGCAACATCAGGGGTCTTTTCATAGGAAGAAGTGATAATGAGAGCCCAACAGCTAGAACTGATTTACTCTCAGTTTGGTTTACTTTACAAAGTTTTACCAGATGCACCACGGTGATACTTAACAAGACCAGACATAGATCTAGAACACATGCCGATGGTATTGTAGTTTCACCGTAAATGAAGCTCACTAATCAGTTGTCGAATCAATTACAATTATTGTCAATACAGCAGACAGTGGTCAGCCAAACCATTGGTTTAGTTGCTCCCCCTACTCAAACCTCGGATGTACACAGTGTGCAATCGACAAACCCGAAGGCCACCCAACAACCCGACGGAAAGATGAAACAGTGAGAGAAGGGTAAGGGGGATAATAAACCTACCAATAATGATGGTGAGGGAAACACTGAAAATAAGAAGTCGAAGTATCCCTGTAATCTTTGCAAGGAAGACCATCTGACTCACCAGTGCCCTCGTCTTGCGGAGGCCCAGACGTTATTGGCACAACAACTGCCTACCGTTTTAACGAATCCATTTCTGCATGGACAAAATTTAGCTCAAGCCTTTTCACGTGTAGAAGGGGCCGGTCAGGGACCCTCTCTGCCTTTGAGTAATCCTTTGTCTACGAATGTGTACATGATGAAAGGTAGATTTGAAATAATGACTAGGACACACGACTACAGAATTCCAAACACCCCTGAAAAGGGTAAAGAAGCTGAAAACCCATCTCTTCATCTCTAGATTGAGAAGACGTTGGGCAAAACAATGGCACGCATCCCCATAAGTGTGTTCAAGAAAGATTCTTACAACCCAAATGCAAGGGCTGCCTAGAACTACTCTGTGGTGGAGGATTTGTCACAAACCCCTTGTGTAATGTCAGCCTTGGAAGTCCTCTAGAGCTACCCTTCCTAGAGAAAGGCTTTGTTAGATGCTTTAGGATCTACTGATACTTTTAATCCGGGGACGATCATGCTTAATATGAATGACTTAAAACCTCGTCTTCCTTACCACGTAGCGTTTCAGATAGTAGTGGCTTACACCACGAAAAATTTTACTCGAAACATTTTTTGCATGGTGGTTGATGAGGGCACCTTGACATGCATGATGTCTTTGGCATGTTGGAAGTCCATTGGCCAACCCGTTTTGTCTCTATCACCTACTCTTCTTACCGCTTTCGATGGTCGTTCATTCCGACCACATGGAATCATCCCCTCTTTTCCCGTGCAATTAGGAGGGAATACCGTGTGCATCGAAGTTGAAGTGGTCGATGTGTCTCTCGACTACAATCTCTTGTTAGGCAGGAGTTGGAACTACGCTATGCAATCAATGGTCCCAACAGTTTTCCAGGTCTTGTTGTTTCCACACGAGGGTCGGATCGTGACCATTGATCAATTATCCTTCTCCCATCCTGACCCTTCATCAGGGATGTCCACAGTCCAGATGATTGATAACCCTCATCCCAACATCGTCAATGTAGGGGTTGGTTTGTGCCCACCTTTGATGGGTGCTTTCAATTACCTGCCTCCTACCGACAATTTCCATTACATGTCAACTATCCCCGACCAGCCTAGGGCCAAAATATTTCAAAATCTCGTCATTTCGCATGACTTACTTTAATGATGCGTGGACTCTTCCTTCCCCATCAACCATGATGGAAGGGATAGGGCACCATGGCATGGCCATGCCTTTGTCCACGGAAGAATTTTCATACTCTATAGTTCAACAAGATTTTGCTGACCCTGATCCAACTCCCGCACAGAAGTTAGATCCGGTTCTTGAGCCTATATGGGCTCAAGGTTCCCTCAGCGATACTGATTCTTTAGAATTAGTCTTGCCCTCAGATGAGGTGATTATTGAGGCAATGACTAGTCCAGACAAACCCTGGGATGATCTTCATCACAGATCCTACTTCCTCCCAGAGTTAAGAAGAATTGAAGCAGGTGAATTCACTCTGACTATGACTAGAGATAAGGCTTGTCCTATCAATCCTTTGGCTACGCACATTGTTTACACTAAAGGAAATATGGAAACCATTGATCAAATGATACTTATCAATATCTCCAGAATCCCTGGCGTCGTGGAGAATATCTTCGTCGAAGCAGACTTCTCCCCTGAGGAGATTCAAATCTACACAGATTTATTTAAGGAATTTCGCCACGTGTTTGTCTGGTCTTATGAGGAAATGTTGGGAATAGATCCAAGAATCGTCGAACATGAAATCATGACATATCCTGATGCTAAAACAGTTTAGAAAAAGCTTTGTCCAGTCAATCCCATGAAAGAAGTAGCTATTAAGGATGAAGTAGATAAACTACTCCAAGCTGGTTTCATCTACCCCATCCAATTGAATCAATGGGTGTCAAATCTTGTTCTAGTCAACAAAAAATGGGGTACGATTCACGTATGTATGGACTTCGGTGATTTGAACAAGGCATGTGCAAAAGACAATTTTCCAACGCCATTTATTGACCAGATAGTCGATGAATGTGCAGGTTGTGAAGCCTTTTCTTTCATGGATGGTTTTTTGGGATACAATCAGATACAGATCAAGCCCGAAGACCAACACAAAACCGATTTCATCTGTTTGTGGGGTACATTCGCTTATCGGAAGATGTCTTTTGGTCTGAAAAATGTTGGAGCTATGTTTTAGCAGGCCATGTCTTTTTATTTCCACGACCTCAAACACATAGTCAAGGCTTATCTCGATGATTTAGCATTAGGATCTCGCAAGAGAGATGATCATCCTGCACACCTATGACTTATCTTTGAGCGATGTTGCTACTACCGGATCCGATTGAATCCAAAAAATGTAGTTTTTTCATCAGAGTGGGTCGTCTGCTTGGTTTCATTGTTTCGACAACAGCGATCATGGTCAATCCTCTAAAGGTTGAGGCAATAGTTCAGTTGCCTCCCCCGTGCACAATCCCTCATCTTCAGAGTCTACAGGGAAAAACAAAATTTTTATGGTGTTTCATTGCTAACTATGTCAAGATCACAAAGGGTTTTATGCATTTACTAAAGAAGAATGTTCCTTTCCATTGGGACGAAGCTATTCAACGCTCTTTCGAAGCGTTGAAACATGCCCTTATGTCTACCCCTTTGTTTCGGCCACCCAATTATAATAAAGATTTTTTATTGTACTTGGTCACTGCAAAGTTGACCATCGGTATGGTCTTGGTTCAAGAGGATGATTTGCTCTTAGAATATGTAATTTATTACCTGAGTCAAGGCTTGGTTGGACCAGAACTCAATTATTCCCACATTAAAAAACTTGCGCTGGCAGCAGTTCATACTGTCCAACGGTTCTGTCATTACATCTTGTTTCGCAAGACCACCATCATCGCCATTGTGAATCTATTTCAATACATGTTGACACGATGTGTGATCGACAGAAATATCAGTAGATGGATAGTTATCCTCTAGGAATTCGACTTGGATTTTGTTTCAGCGAAATCCAAAAATTCATTGGTCTTTGCAGAACTCATTTCAGAACTTCCGGTTGAATCAGGTGATGTTATACCTGAAGAGTCACCTATCAAAGGAGACATGTTTCTGATCGCGTCTTCGAACCCCTAGTACAGAGATATACTAGTCTATCTCCAGACTTTGAAGTGCCCTACATCTACTTCTCGTGATGAGCGTCGTCATATATGCCATTAGGCCAAAAACTACCTCATACTCCAGGACGCTCTGTATTGTCAAGGTTTACATTGCATCCTTCGTCGGTGTCTCACCCATGAAGAAGAAGAAATCGTGCTTAACGATTGCCACACTAGAGCATTTGGCAGTCATTTGTCTGGGTTGGCAACAACCCAAAAGATTCTACGAGCCGGTTAATTTTGTAATATACCAGATATAAAAAGTATGCAGAATAGAAATAAAATGCTAGAAATGGCAGAATAACAATAATATAACCAACATAATCTCCACAATAATACAGAAATGATATAAGAACAACAACATAAATAGCGCTTTGATTCAGAAAGCAATGTTCACAGGCCTCTTCGAGGGGGAAACCTCTAGTCAAGCAGCGCTCTGTTACAATAATCTCCAAGCTAGGGTTTTCATACCCTCTACCCTTATTTATACAAAGTATGTCTATCAAGAGAAGCATCTAGAGGAAGATCCTTCTAGAAGCGAAATCTTCTATTCGATCTTCTTACATCCGCCTTATTCTATTTTATTGAAAATCCTTATTAATATTGACCTTTATTACATCTGAATATATTTCTCTACCTATGTGCGGGTTAGGACCCTAACATGTCCCCCCCCTTAAAAACAACCTTGTCCTCAAGGCTTGAGATGTGGAAACTACTGCAGAATGGTAGCTGGTTCCCAAGTGGCATCTGTTGGAGTTGTATCTTTCCACTAGACTAGCACTTCCTTGATGGTTCTCTGACGCAGGCGACTCTCATGCTGGTCCAAAACTGCTTCTGGTTGTAGCCAAATTGATCCTTCTTCAGCTAAGTCGGGAAGGTTGGTTTGAATTTGGCACCTAGTTCCAATCACCTTCTTTAATCATGAAACATGAAAAACAGGATGTAGCTTTGAATGACTGGGCAGAGGTAATTGATAGGCGACTTGTCCCACATGCTTGAGAACTGTATAAGGACCATAAAATTTGGACGCTAGCTTCTGACAATGCTCGCCCTTGAGGGAAGCTTTCATGTATGGTTGTAGTCGCAGAAACACCTGATCTCCTGCAAATTAACGTTCAGAACGACCTTGATCTGCTTGTTGCTTCATGCGATTTTGTGCCATGACCAAGTTCTCTTTGAGGGTATGGAGAATATCCTCTCAAACTGTAAGTTTTTGGTCAACCACCTGGACCTTCGAGGTACCCGATAAGTATGAGAGAATTGAAGGTGGCTTCTGTCCATATACCACTTCAAAAGGAGTTATGCATGTAGTTGTATGGTAGGAAGTGTTGTACCACCATTCATCTAGGGGTAACCATTGAGCCCACTGATTTTGCTTTTCAGAGGAAAAACACCTCAGATATGTTTCCAAACACTTGTTGACAACTTCCCTTTGACCATCAGTCTAGGGATGATAAGCTATGCTGAGATGCAATTGGGTGCCCTGTAGCTTGAACAGTTCTTGCCAAAAATTGCTTGTGAAAGTTGGGTCATGATCAGAAACAAGAGAGTGCAGCATGCCATGAAGCTTGAAGACCTAGTCCAGGAAAATTTGAGCCACCGTGGATGCAGTAAATGGGTGTTGAAGAGCGCAGAAATGAGCATACTTGGAAAGGCGATCCACAACCACCATTATGACTGATTTATTTCTCGATTTGGGTAAGCCAGTAATAAAGTCCATAGAGATATCCTTCCAAATAGCAGGTGGAATCAGAAGTGGTTGTAGTGTGCCCAGAGATTTGACTGTTTCTCCCTTGTTGCATTGACACACATCACATTCAGTGAAAAAATTACGGATGTCCTGTTTCATACCATCCCAGAAAAAAGAACGTTTGACCCTATCATAGGTTTTGGTGAACCTGGAGTGCCCCACTGTGGGTGTAGCATGAAGCTCAGAAAGTACCATGGATTTAATCTTTGATTGTTTACTTAAATACAAATGACCTTTGTATTGAAGCTCATCCTAGAGCCAAGCGTACCCTAGGGGAACTGGAGCATTGGTCTGCAATTGTTGGATCAAATGCAAACTTTTGGGATCTTGTAGCCATTCCTGGCGAACATCTTGGAGCCAATCTGGTAAAATGAAGGAAAGAGAAAAAAGGGATCCTTCTTCTTCATATTTTTGGGACAGTGCATCTTCCACCACATTGTCTTTGCCTTTCTTGTAAATGATCTCATAATCATATCCAAAGAGCTTAGTCACCCATTTTTGTAGCTCCGGGGAGGAAATATGTTGTTCCAGAAAGTACTTGAGGCTTTGATGGTCTATCTTAATTTGGAAACGTTTCCCTAAGAGATAAGGGCACCACAGATCAACGACATGCAGAATAGCCAACATTTCCTTTTCATAGATGGGTTTGCCCAGATTCCTTTCAGATAGTTGCTTGTTGGTGAAGGCCAAAGGTCGACCCTCTTGCATAAGGACTACACCGATTCCTTTCCCTGAGGCATCACATTCCAACACAAGGAAGGGCCAGAACCAGTGTGGTGCACATGGACATCTTCAAGGTTTGGAAATCTTGAGCAGTAGCTCGAGTCCAAGTGAAAGAGTTCTTTTTGAGGAGAGTAGTGAGAGGTGCTGCAATATTTCCATAATTCTTAACAAGCTTGTGATAATACCCTGTTAAGCCCAGAAATCCATGCAATATTTTGAGAGCCTTTGGGTGCGACCAGTCTTTCATAGCTTCAATATTTTTTGGATCCACCCTGACGCCATCCTTGCCAACCAGATGACCCAAGTATTCTACTTCTGAGGCACCAAAATCACATTTAGACTGTTTCAGGAAAATTTGGTGCTAAGAGAGTAGATGTAGAACTCGATCCACATGAGTAAGATGGTCTATCCAGGTTTTTCTATAGATGAGGATATCATCAAAGAAAACTATGATGGAGAAAGGGATGGAAGACATGATTCATGAGGCTTTGGAAGGTGGAGGGGGAATTACACAAGCCAAAGGGCATGACCAAAAACTCATAGTGGCCCTCATGAGTTTGAAAGGTTGTCTTGGGAATGTCTGCCTCTTTCATACATATATGGTGATAGCCCGAGCGAAGATCAAGTTTAGTAAAGAATTGGGCGGCACTCAATTCATCCAGGAGGTCATCAATGATAGGAATGGAAAATTTGTCTTTAATGGTCAGTTTGTTGAGGGCACAAAAGTCAGGACAAATTATCCAAGAACCTTATTTCTTCAGGACCATGACTATAGGAGAAGAGTAAGGAATCATACTAGGGTGGATAACGCCTGCATTAAGGAGTTCCTGGACCATTTTCTCAATTTCATTTTTTTGTGAAAAGGGGTGGCAATATGGACGGATATTGGGAGGAAGGCTTATGGGTACAAGGGGAATGGAATGA
>JZKD02S0555228.1:288931-321783 GCA_000966675.3 Picea glauca | reverse complement strand
GTTTATCTAAAGAGGGCTTCAGGAAATCTAGGTCGATCCGTACACAGGTGTTGTCTAATGCGCTACCACTCGAAGGGGTACCAACAGGGGTTACAAGGGTGGCCAACAGATGTGTTCTTAAGAACCACTTGTATTTCCTACATGTATGAATCCCTCAACCATGATTTTATGCACGTAACGACAAATCTCTGTGGCTTAAAGACACCGGAATACGTCTCTAGCTTGAAAAAAAAAATTCCCACAATTTCTGCCAAGGAAAGTGCTCTAATACCACTTGTAATATACCAGATATAAAAAGTATGCAGAACACAAATAAAATGCTAGAAATGGCAGAGTAACAGTAATATAACTAGCATAATCTCCACAATAACAAAGAAAGGATATAAGAACAACAACAGAAATAACAATTTGATTTAGAAAGCAATGTTCACGGGCCTCTTCGAGGGGGCAACCTCCAGTCGAGCGGTGCTCTGTTACAATAATCTCCAAGCTAGGGTTTTCATACCCTTGACCCTTATTTATACTAAGTATGTCTATCAAGAGAAGCATCTAGAGGAAGATCCTTCTAGAAGTGGAAGCTTCTATTAGGTCTTCTTACATCCGCCTTATTCTATTTTATTGAAAGGCCTTATTAATATTGACCTTTATTACATCCGAATATATTGCTCTACCTATGTGCAGGATAGGACCCTAACAAATTTTGGTCGACATTAATCAAAGATTATGTTGAATCGGTCAATAAGTGCCACCTCTGTCAGATCTTCTCTCGGAAGATGAGGGCACATCATGCTCCCATGTTTCCCGTCATCATAGTTGGTCCCTTCACCAAGTGGGGAATTGATTATGCTACATGCAACCCTCCTTTCACAATGGGGCACCATTATATCATCGTAGTAGTAGACTACTTCACGAAGTGGGTCAAAGCTATGCCAACGTTTAAAGATGATGGCGAGACCACAACTCTCTTTTTGTTTAACCAGATAATAGCAAGGTTCGGTGTCCTGAGAGAGATTGTCACTAACCATGGCAGTCACTTTCAGAACAAAATTATGTCTGAGTTAACATCAAAGCTTGGGTTGAGTCAAGAACATTCATCACCCTACTACCTAGAGGTGAATGGTCAGGTGGAAGCTGTGAATAAATCCCTGAAGACTATCTTACAACGATCGATCGATTCGGCCAGGTCAAATTGGCATTTGATGTTGTATTCATCATTATGGGCCTACCGAACGTCTGTTAAGACTGCAACTGGTTTCTCACATTTTAAACTCGTTTACGGGCTGGAAGCAGTCTTGCTTATAGAGTGTCATATCCCTTCTCTAAATTTGGCAGTATAGTTATTTCCACACACTTCACCACTTGAAGAGCATTTATTATATCTTGAGCACCTCGATGAGCAGTGTTGAGATGAAGCCTTGGCTAACGAGGCTCACAAACAAAAAGTCAATTTTCAGTATGATCGGTCCATCCATCCTCGGATTTTCTCTGAAGGTGACCTTGTCCTAGTCTATGACTGAGATAAGGACCCCCTGGGGGCAGGCAAGTTCAAACCCATCTGGTTCAAACCTTTAATCGTGAAGCAGGTTTTAAAGAAGGGCACTTATCGTCTAGTGGACTTTGAGGGAAATGCTTTGGTAGAGCCTATAAATGGGCTCTACCTCAAGAAGTATTACTTGTAGGTGGGTCACCTTGGGTGACTTCTTCTAACATATGTATAGTCCTGTACATTCTCTTTTTAGTTTTTCATGTTTTTGTTTTATGGATGTGTCATTTTTGATGTCATATTTTTCACTGTGGTAGATGTCAAGTGAATCAAAGGTGTTCGTTGGGTTCGCGGACGGTGCTAGCCAGCACACTCAGAGGCTTGCTTCCGCAGCTTGGGTAATTTTCACACCTTAGGGCCAGTTGCTATCTTCAAGAGGTATTTGTTTAGGTGACGCCACAAACAATGTCGCCGAATAAAGTGAAGTCTTAGAATTGCTTCATGATGCTTTGTTGCATGGTATATTTCACCTCTGGTTCTACTTATATGCTCAGTTGGTTGTGTCTCAGTTAAATGGGGTTTATCGCGTTTACGATCCTACACTACACTGACATTTCCTTAGGGTACCTCTCCTAGAACAAAGCTTTGATTACATTACGTATGTCCATGTTCCTAGTCGATTGAATCGAATCACAGATACTCTATCTAATCATGTATTAGATTGGCATATTTCACACATGTAAGAAAACACACACACACACACACACACATGTAAATACAATTGTAAAATAGATGTAATCCATAAGACATAAAATGATGAAAAATATCCATATATATATCAACAAATATTAGAGTACAAGGGTGGGCGCAAGTGCCTCAAAAATATGTCCAATCAGAGTTATGGGGCTTATACCCTCCAAAATATACAAAATATGATCTCAGCATGTAAGTAGTCTAGCCTAGCTAAGGGCGGGGCCTGTTGGCCCTGTCGTAGTGAAAAACAATGTTCGCCAAATGCCGAAAGAGATGGACCTAGGTCTGTGGTACCCCAACTACATGAGGTTGCATCGACAGTGGGAGATCCTCGATCTCATCCATAGGGAATGTATGAGTGAGCGTGGTAAGGTTCCGCTCTACCCATATCAATAGTCTCTCAGACTCTCCGGATGGATCCCCCCCTACTGCTGCTATTGGTCTGACAACTCCAACTGGTCCTGCCTCTAGTCGAGGATGTCGCCTAGTCCTCAAGAAGTCTATTGGAGGCACTGGTCCCACTTCTGTACATAATAGATATGTAAGTGTTAGATACTCTGGTATACAAAAAAATGGTATATATGAAAAGACATGAAAATTAAATAACTTTGAAAAGAAAACTTACCCATCTCTCCTCGCTCCGCTCTGGGAGGTACATGCATGTTAGGATCTATGGAAAATTTAATCCCGACATACGGGTAGTCCTCTATTGTCAGAATCTGTCGTGACCACTAGTCAAAAAATTTGTCATCAAAGGCCTCGATGGTCCCCCCCCCACCCTGTCGCGGCAACAACGTCACCCATCTGCATAGCGCCGGGAGAGTGTCCTCGTGCCCACATATAGTCTCTCGAGGACTTAGACTAGGTACCCTCTCGAAGAAAAAGGTGCACAAAACGGTCCCAAACCCAAAGTTTTGATGGTCCCATATCCGACACTCTGTCAGTTGTCTCTTCATGCAATCTAGCATGGTGGTACTCCAGTCGAAAATCCGTGCATTTAAGCACTGTACCGCACAATGCATGTGTGCCCGAGAAGCCTGATGTAAAGCTGTGGATCTAGTGATCCACCCAATAATTAGAGCCATCACTTTGAGTGATAGGTTGTTGATCTTATGTATAGGCACCTGAGAACCTACTTTTTCAGTACCAGCCTCACAATGGAGTCCAATCAACTCCTCGATGTTGTGTGGCCTGGGGGGAAAAGTGTGCAAGTTGACTGGATCCCCTCTCCTTGAGAAACCAGTCAAGAAGTAAATGTCCTCAGTTGTTGGAGTCAATGAATAGCCCTTGAGTATGAATGCCTCTGTGTCGAGATGAGTAATATAGCAATGCATTTAGCAACCTGGGTTGTGCCCTCATAAATGGACACTGGAAGAACTTTAGCAACCTGCATTGTGACAAAATAGCGATAACAGTAGGGTCCTCAGAGACCAAAAAATCAATTTCATCATGCCCCCTCTCTCTCTAATGCACATACATCCTGCAAACACAAAGAAATGGAGAGTTAACTCTTGCATTTCCCACTTATTGAGGGTGTACGCGGGCTGTCTTGAGGACAGTCGCATGTACACGTGGGAAACTTATCTTCTACCCTCATGTACACATGGGCTGTTCTTGGACAACCCACATACATGTAGGGCCGACCTCTTTAAAGGTCAGTGCCCCCCCAAAAAAACAAAAGAAATGAAAAAATGGAAGATGGAAATGCAAGGGAGGTTAGTATGTACTTACTCGGTCCAAACGAAAGTTTGTTTCGTCCACTGAAGCTCCCAAAATCAACTATTTAGGCAAAGGGGTGTTTTTTTACTTTTGGTCAATTCTGAAATTACAATGGTGATAATGAGCTGCCAACTTTCTATTTATAGACTTTTTGGCCCCTTTTTGTCATTTTTTTGGACCCTTTTTCCATTTTTTCTCGCTTGAAAATCGTTTACTATGGTTCTTGAGTTTCTCAAGGGATGTTATGATAAGTGTTACTTTGGGTATTGGGAAGTTTTTTGAGAGTTGGGTTGGCTTTAAAGGTCTTTTGGTAAAAAGTCATTTTTCCAACTTTGTGCATGTAAGATAGGATTCCACCTCCACTTGTTTCACCTCATTGTCTTCGCTTTGCCATAGGATCGATCCCACCGAATTGCGACACGAAACCCTCACTTTTTCTCTAGAAGTGTCATAATTTAGTCGTAGAGACTACCTGTACATGGATTCCCTAGGTAGATCATGGTTTCATTTTGGTGTCCATGCCATCACTAATGACTATAGGCTCAATAGTCCTTATTAGTTTTTCCTGATTACGAGTATGAGCCTCATTTGCATGATTCATTATCACTCTTGATCTCACCCTCGAGACTCCCAAAACACAATGGGTCTTATTTTAAGCCCTTTTCAGACCCTTTAAACATGAAAAGATTGTCGAGCAATCTTGTTGAACTTCACGCTCGCTAAACTGAAATTTGAAGGCACGTCTGTCCAGTGGTAGTTTACCCCTTTTTCAGTCCGGATGGTCAAAAGTACGAACAAAGGTATACTCTAGGAGCCTCGGTTCTCTAGAAGAATACTCTCAGGTATAATTTTAACCCTTTTTCGGGCCTGAGGGACTAAATCTACGAAAAAGGAACCCCCAAGGAGTCCATAGTTAAGCTCTTTTTCAGACTCCCTAAAATTGAAAAGTTAGCCGAGTGACCTTGTTTCTTCACACTCGTTAAATTGGTCCAGAAGAACATCCCTCACGAAGTCCATAGTTAAGCTCTTTTTAGACTCCTTAAAAATGAAAAGATTGTCGAGTGATATTGTCATTGTCACACTCATTAAAATGATTTTGAATAGACGTCTGTTTGGTGCTAGTTTACCCCTTTTTTGAGCCGACTAGACTACCTTTGAAAAAGGTACCCCAATGGAGTCTCCTTTTACGCTTTTTCAGACTCTCTAAAAATGAAAAACCGCTGAGCTTACCTTCTCTGGGCTCATTAAAATCACATCAAAGGATGTTATCATTGTGTCTTATTAATCGCATTCGCATTCCTACGTCTTTGGCCTAATGCCGGATCCATGTTTCTCTCAACTAAACCATCTAAAGCATGCCTTATACGCAAGCCTTGTAGCACTTTGCCTCTGCGTCTTGACACCTTGACCCATGGAAGATTTTTCCCGAGTGTCCTTTTCCTGCATATGTCCCCTTGCTCTAAGCATCAATGTGTTCCTTGCACGTGGAACTAGTATGTTTGCGACACTCAATCCTCCTTTGTAACATAGCATTCTTTATTCTTTTTCAAACTTTCCAAGATTATTGAAAAAGACAAAAAAAATCAAATATACCCCAAAAAGAAGAAGGGAAAAGTATTTTCTTTTTGTTGATAGCACAATGAGTCGCCCTTGGACAAAGAACATCCTTTCATTTGTTCGTCAAGCCTTAGGATTCAATATGACCTTAGGAAGTTGTTCTCACTACATAGAGATGTGTCCTCCTCCATTTGGTTACCCTTCCAAAAATATGGAGAGTTCGCTTTGCCTCCTACATCATGAACTTATGTCAATTCCATCCTACTTGAGTCTCATCTTTTGTCGTGCTTTCGTCCAAGGGAAGTATTACTAAACTTGAGTCAACCCTTATGCAATTTGTCTCTTGTCCTCATGCCCAACCACCCCGAAAGACCAATCAAGTCCTTGCTCAAAATCAATGAAGTTTTATGCTTGATCACCAAGATCCTCTTGTTTGTTCCCGACGAGCCATCGAAGACCTCTGGGTAGTGAATTTGTACACTGATATTACACTCCTACCTGATTTTTGAAGATTTTGAAGTTGTTGCTCTAGCTCTAAAGACCTCATCTCTCACCATTAGGCGTCATTGGCTTCTTGAAGATGGATATCATACATGTATATATTTTGATTTTGAGACGCAGATCCGCTCTATATTGCTCATGACTACACTTTATATAGTTATATGTCATGTATCTGCAGTGTATTTGATTGGAAGCCATGATTTTATTTCCTCCCAAGCATGGGTATGCCCACCTCGGTGAGACAAATTGTTATTTTTGTAGATGGCACCTCCTAAACTTTGGTCCCTGGGCTCACTCGTGACGTACAATTGTGAATATTTGTAATGTATTTCACCCATCAGATGCTCTTCCAACCTCAAAAATTAGGGGGCATATTTTAAGACCCTAAATTGCACCTGACATGCATACTTAGCATTAGGCCATCTAACTTGCTATCTTTACCTAGCCATTATTGAACAACTCTTCTAAAAACCATCATTTTGAAGGTGTACGTGCCCTGCACCATTACTGCCCATGTACACACGCTTGTTGAGCCACTACAACCCACGTACACTCACATAATATCATTGATCCAGGTGGATATTGGTGGCCACCCACCTCTTCCAACTGGCTCAAAACAATTTTCTGACAATTTTGGCAATTTACTATTTTTAGCAATTTTAACTTTCGCGGCCATTTTGAGGTCCTAAATGAAGGTCGTCAATCGAATGATTGTGCATATCCTTCACATGTATAATTCAAAGAACCCTCTCACATGGGCTGAGAGCCTCCCCTATGTCTAGCATAGCTACAACCGAGCCCTTCACAGCTCAACTAACCACAACCCCTTTCAGGTGGGGTTGGGATTCCAACCATTAGGTCCCATAGATGTTGCACTTCCCCTTACGGTCACCTCAACCGACTCATATCCTGCTCCAACTAAAGATGACAAAGCCACTCGGTTCATTGAGCAGATCCAACACATCCACCAATAGGTTCAGGATATCCTACAAAATTCCAATGACAAGTACAAGTAGTGCCATAATCAACATCGGGTGCCACATAAGTTTTAGGTGGGCGACAAAGTTTGGTTGCACTTGAAAAAAGAACGCCTTACAGGACCCCATCGAAAGCTTCACCCACTCCGTTATGGGTCGTACACCATCACCAAGGTCATGGGGGATAATTCTTTTTAGCTCAACATTCCTCCTTTCCTTGGCTTGCACCCAATGTTCAACATGGATCTCCTTCGCCCATATTTCCCACCATTATTGGACACCTCAGACATAGCAGAGCAACTGACACCAACAGAGATAAACCCTAACTACATACAACATGAATCCAATGATCATATTGCGGACACACAGATCAAGGGCACTCGACAACAAAGGATCCAACTTTATCAATTTGTCAAAGCAAGGCAACTCCTACACCAAGGCAAGTGGCTCACCCGGGGCCAAATTCAGAAGAAATTTCCTCATCTGATGGGGGAACTCAACACAATGGAGACCATTTCTTCCTAAGGAGGGAGGATTGATCCAGGTAGATGTCGGTGGCCACCCACCTCTTCCAACTGGCTCAAAATAGTTTTCTGACAATTTTGGCAATTTACTATTTTTAGCAGTTTTAACTTCTGGGGCCATTTTGAGGGCCTAAATGAAGGTTTTTCGGGATTGATATTCTCAATCATTGATAAATGAAAGATTGAGCCCCCAAAATTAATCTCCTCGACGATACCTTTCCAACGGGCTATCATACGCCTAAAACAGAGATTGTATGCAAAAGTTATGACCTCGGGAAGTTGATGTACTAACTTACCCAAACGGGGCCCACATGAATTTTGGCGCTTCATCTCCTAGGGTTAGGTTCTTGGATGTATAGGGTTTTTGGAATTCTTTTCTATTGTAAAAATTCCTTTAGAGCCTCATTGTAATCATCTTCTTGCGAATGAGTGCAGTCGTCACATCTCTTCTCAGAGATAAGTCGCCACCATTCCAGCAAGCTTGTTTTCGCTGCATTTTATAGTTTCAGCTTATTTTCTTATTGAATAGAAAACCAGTTTTACTGTATCTCTGTTATTTTGTGTTAAACATCTGTTAATAATCTGTATTCATTTCGTCCTGCTCATAAAATCCAGATCAATCGTGAAATGTGGAAATTTTCATAGGATACTGGCTTCCAAGCCATTACTTAACTATTTGACTACCCATAGCCAGTCACCCTAACCATTACTATCCCTTTTGGCCTATAAAAGAATGGGTTGGGTCCCATTGTAGGGGGAAGCATGAGAGAAAAGAAACTTTGCCCATTTTATCAATCCCCCTTTGCCCCAATTGCAAAGCCCTTACCATTTCCCTAAGAGAGAACTAAGGAGGAGAAGAAGGCATTGAAGCAGTTGGTGCATGGTGAAGAGGCACCCAGGACCAAGTTCGAGGAGTAGTGTCAGTCTCATGTTGTAAGTGAATTTTGTGAGATTAATATAAAGAAGTACTTTTTTCGTCCCGCCAAATGATGTCTTAAACTTATATGATTTCTTTTCATTTCTTATTTATGATGTCTAACCCACTAATCCATATGTAGAATGCATGCTTGTAGTTTCTTGTTTGTCTTTTGATGAATGCAGTTCAACCTTGGGAGAATATTTGCAGTCAGGAAACAACCAAGTGCAAAGGGATCGACATCGGATGTGGAGTTTAACGTAGGCCTACCAGATCCCTCTCTCTTGTCTTTTATGTATGATCGTGGGGTAATGTTGGGATAGTGATTAAAAGTAGGAGACTTTAGACGATTAGCTCCGCCTACACTTTAGACCCTTTGTGTAGTCTGTAGAGGGGATTTCCTGCTATAGCAAGATGTCCCATGAAAATAGTTTATAACATGATTCCACAAGAGGCACGGAGCAAGAAAAATACTAGTGTTGAACACTTGAGAGTTTTTGGTTGTGTGGAATTTGCACATGTACCCAACGAAAGAAGATAGAAATGAGATGATAAAGGAGAAAAATGTGTTTTTATTGGATATAGTGATTAGTCAAAGGAATACAAAATATAAAATCTTGACACAAAGGAGTTAATATTCAATAGAGATGTGATATTTCTTGAAGATGAAGCATGGAATGATCAACAAGGAGAAACACAAGAGCTTGGGACAACAATACCTCCTTCGGAGATATCAAATGGCACACAAGGTATAACCACAACGATACCTCAAAGTATTGGCATTCAACATGAACTACAAGGTGTCACCCAAGTGACACTATCATCGACAAGTTCCCAAGTTGTCCCCCAAGCAACTCCTCCACTAGGTACTCGTAGCTCAAAAGGAAGAACCAATCCATCATATTCAAGGTATTTTGGTAACGATAGCTCAAGAAAAACAAGAAGATTGAAGGAGATATATGAGACATCCAGGTATTAAGATGATGATAATGAATTGGTGAATTTTTCTTTATTTTCTGAATTTGATCCTATTTACTTCAAGGATGTAGTTAAAGAAAGAAAATGGTGTGATGCCATGGATGAAGAAATGAAGGAAATTGAGAAAAATGAAACATGGGAGCTAGTAAACTTTCTAATAGGACAAAAAATATTGGTGTGAAGTGTGTTTATAAAGCCAAGAATGATGTAGAAGGAAGAATTGAAAGACATAAAGCACGACTTGAGGTCAAAGTGTATAAAAAACAACATAGAAGAGATTATAATGAAACCTTTTCTCCTATGGCAAGGATGGAAACAATGTGATTTGTATTGGCAATAACAACTCAACATAAATGGAAAGTCCATCATATGGATGTAAAGTCTACTTTTCTCAATCGAGTGTTAAAGGAAGAAGTATATGTTGAACAACCCCAAGGTTTTGAGACTTCGGGACTTGTGAGGAAAGTGTATATGTTGAAGAAATCATTGCATGGGCTCAAGCAAGTGCCTAGGGCTTGGTATAGCTGCATTGACTCACACTTGTTGAGAAATGGTTTTGGTAAAAGTAGCATTGAACCAATACTTTATATCAAAGTCAACGATCAAGGTGAAATTCTAAATATTTAATTTTATACAGATGATTTGATTTTTATCGGAAATATCAATTTGTCCATAGAAAAATTCAGAACAATGAAGAAAGAATTCAAAATGAAATATTTGGGCTTATTTAGATACTTTATTGGTACCGAGGTTAAACAAACAAATGAATGCATGATCATATCTCAATTCAAGTATGCAAAGGATATCTTGAAGAGATTTAAGGTGTTGAATAACAAGCTAGCACCAACTCGAGCAGTAACAAGTTTGAAGTTAAGAAAATATGATTGTATGGTTGGAAGTCTTATGTGTCTAACAACAATAAGATGTAATATTATGTATGCATTCAGTCTAATCCGCAGGTTTAAAGGAGAATCCAAAGGAAACAAACTTGCAAGCAGGAAAGATAATTTTAAGGCATGTGAATGGGACCAAAATCTATGGAATCTTGTATATTGCAACAAATAACTTTGAGTTAGTTAGGTACATTGACAATAATTGGGGAGGAAATATAGATAATTGAAAGAGCACATCTAGATATGCATTCCAAATTGGGTCAGGAACTATTTCATGGGCTTCAAAGAAACAAACTATTGTGTCACTTTCCATAGTAGAAGCAGAGTACGTGGTTGCAAACACAACTTGTCAAGGTGTATGGTTAAGAAGGATACTATTAGGTTTGAACCAGGAGAAATAAGAGGGAAAAACAATATTTTTCAATGATCAATCCTCTATATCTCTATAAAATAATCTAGTATTTCATAGATGCACCAAAAAAATAGCCATAAGATACCATTTCATAAGAGAATTGGTTGAGACTGGAGAAATAAATTTGAAATTTTGCAAGTCAAAGAAGTAACTTGCAAACATATTCACAAAAGAATCGTTGAAGGAAAAATTTAAGCAACTAAGAGAAGATATGGGGCTCATCGAGCTCATCAAACACTTGAATCATAACTCAGTTATCACTTCAGTCTTGTAATCCTAAATTTTATTTGTAGCCATAACTCATGGGGTTATTATCAGTTTAGGGAAGCAAAACTTAAGGGGGGGTGTTGAAGATGAGCTCGATGATCAGTTTGTTAAAAATGACATGCTCTTGCCAAAGCATGAACAACAACCCAAAATAAATGCCCAGTAGCCTCTTTTGATATTCAGTCATGGACAATTGTTGAATCTCTTAAAGATATTTTAGCTAGTCACCAGAAATTAAATGGATATGGATGTAGTGAGTAAGATATTAGCAACTTTGATTTTTAAGTAGTGGAGATATATTCATCTTTATATGTAGAATATAAATAGATGGTATTAATAAAAAAGAAGAATATTTAATATAACTTTATTTGAGATATAAATATGATTTTTTCTTGAATTTTTCTTATATATACAACAATAGTCTGAAATGCTATAATTTTGTAATATATTTTACCATGTTTTTCTTCCACTCTTTATTACTTTTCCAACATAGGAAAGAAGGTGAGGACATGTCCTGGAAGATGAAGGCCTTCAAAAATGTCAACTTTGGGATAGACAAGGTTTTGAAATGCATAAAATAAGAGAACACCATCAACAAAGGAGGAGTGAAGGAGGAGCGAGAGTTGTGTATAGAAGCAACATTCCTGAAGGTGAAAAATTTGTAGTCAAGAAACTCATAAGGACTTGCACCTTCAATGGTTGTTCAAATGATCATGGTTTTTCGATAGAATTTAGTTTTTTTGGCAAAATCTGCCATCGTCACATAGTTAGATTGTTGGCATTTTTCTCCAACCATCACTACAAGGGAAATACCCTCTAGCGGAGGTTTTTGCGGACACCCCTATAAAAATAACCCAAAAATATGTTTATAGAGAATGATACTAGCGAAGGTGAGCAAGCAGGGGTTTTAGCGGATGTTTAACGTTGATGATTTTATAAGTACATAACACATCGATGGGTTTTATACAACAGATGCATCAGTGCACTGTAGCAGGGTTATTTCAAATAAAAAAATGTATCAAGTGCACTATGAAAATAATGATGCATCGGGGTGCACAATTTCTCTAAACATTTGCAAATTGTTGCGGTTATTTTTTAAAATTTTATATACAATGATGCACTACTTAAATAAATTCAATGGGACGAACAATTTCTCCCAAACAATGCCGCACCATGGATAGGTTTTAAAAAAAAATATAAATCGATGCACTCAGTAAATAAAGACGCATCGGTGCGAATAATTATTTAGCGCACCGTACAAGTGTTAAATAAAAAAAAAATTACCGGCCATAATCTTAATCATATACATATGTCAGCAAAGAGAGTAGCAACAACAATAGAAGGTTGACATGTACAATGTTTTATGTGATTGAGAGGCAAGGGAGAGGGAGAGGGAGAGGGAATTTTGTTTTCATTGAGAGGCGATCTAATTTTAATTTCATTGACCATGAAATAAATACCGGTGTGTTACATCAATAACCGCATCATAATAATGTTATTTAAAAATGATTTAATGTGCAACTTAACACTAGAATCACCGATGCGCTATTAGTAGAGCGCATCGTTATATGGTTAAATAAAAAACATTTACGCATCAATGTAGGATAGTGTCAAAATATATTACGGTGCACTTCATTGTATCATGTGCACCAGTGCTCCAATATGGAGCATCGTGTTAGGGTTAATTTCCAAATTTATGTAGTGCACTATGTAAAATCAGTCGCACCGGGGTGTCTATTATTATACTACACCGTGTCATGCTTAAACAAAAAAAATTCACACAATTGTAGTTTTTAAAAAAATGTATGGTGATGTGCTATGTAGTAGTAAACACATCGGTACGCACGTGTGCCCAAAAACATGCACACCATGCTAGGGTTGTTTTAAAAAAAATATAACCAGTGTGCTCAGTAAACATGTATGCCCCAATTCGGTCAGTCATTGGGTGCACCGGAATAGGGTTTTATAAAAAAAAACAAGTTGACGGTAGAAATCATTTTTACCATTTTCAGTGTTGTAGAACTCAAAAGCATTAGAGCAAGATTTTACTATCTGAAGTGCCTTGTCATTGATGCTTTCCTTACTTTCCTTCCTTTCATCTGTTGCTCGATGCGTGAATTTAAAATTTTTCCAAACAGTGGGAAAATTGTTTTTTTTTAGTACGTCGCAACCATGCCTCCTCGATGACAAAATGTCCAGGTAATATCCTTGTTTATTCATAACTTAAAATTTCATTGGATTAAAATTTAAAATTGAGTGAAATTTTAAGTGTTAAAAAAAAATTGTGTGGTGCATTCGAAGCACTTGGCTCACACCGCCTACGGTGAAAGATGTAAATTTACAGGACACACCACATAGCTTGTTACCTTTATCGGTGGTGCGTTGGTAAACATAAACGCACCAGTGCGTCCATTTAACGATGCATGAAAGAAAAGTATATAACTGTTAGGGCGGTGCGTCAAAGTACAGATAACACATCGGATCATTAAAGTACATGGTGCACCGCCCTTATTAGATATATTTTTACGCAGTGCATTGGTAAATGTGCACACTGGGGCATTGATGTTTACCAAATGCATCTCTAATAAAGATAACATTTTGTTGTGGTGCACCCCATAAATCTTTTGGTGGCACCGTATGTGGTGCGACAATAATGATTGGAATGCACTGCAAAAAGTTTCGTACTCGGAAATTTGGAAAATTTTATGTGACTGTGCGTTCATGTTCGTTACATGCACCGGTGTGTGTAATGAACATATACACACCACTTTTTTTCTAATTTCTAAAAAATTGTTTGCATGCGTTAATATTTTAATTTATTTTTTGGTTTAAGTGGTGCATAGGATAAATGTAATGCACTAGTTCCTATGTGTTGTAGTTTAGTGCCCCGATGTGGTACTATTTTACAACGCACCACATAGAATAGTAGAACATATTTTGTTCGGTGCATTACTTTATACTAACACACCATGGATGATGCTCACAATATATGCACACCACCTACGGTGCGTGACTATTTTTTGGGTGCACCGGTAATGTAATTAACTTATTTTTTGAAGGAATTTAGTTTTCTATATTTATAAATAAATTTACCATTTAGTAGATTTTTTTTTATGTTTTATGTATGAGTGAGGATGATGTATTTTATATGTTAATCATGCAGAGACGTGAATGGACAGAGAAACAACAACAACAAGAGAAAAGGGAGGACGTGTACAATGTTGTATGAGAATGGGAGGCGAGGGAGAGGGAGAGAGATTTGTATCCTTTCCCTATTACTACAGTGACCCATGTTATATTGAGGAGTGTAGGTCTCCCTAAGTACTATTAGGAGGCTACATCCCTTAAGGAGAACTCCGAGTTTTTGGTGCATCTAATCCGTCGATGGGATGTCCATCGACATGCTTTTCATGTGTGTCCCGATCAGTGGTACCATCCCACTGAGGAGAATATTTACTTTATCACTAGGCTATCTAGGAGAGGGGAGGATTTTCCCTTGTTCCCATATGTCCCAATAGGTGTGGTAGCTGAGAGTCAACTCATGTACTCTCAGTGATATATTGGGGTTGATGTACTATCCTCGATTGATTTTCAGGTGTCTGGTGGATAGTTGTGGATCACCTCTTTTAGTGCAGAGGAGGTTAGGTGCCTCCCACTATTAGTGATGACCATCACACTTTACCAATGATGGGAATCACATTAGTTTCCCTCTTTTTTATTATGTTGATTCGTTGGTACAGAGGCCACATTGTATCAGATGGTTTGCCATATTTTTGGGCAGTTTTGTATAGCACTAGACATATGTCATGCTATGATACGTGGGAGGTTGAACTTCCAGTTTTCCTTAGAGCTGTTTTTCTTATTTTTTGAGAGGTTTCAGGAGATGATGCCTACTTTTGTCCATCAACCTACTAGACCGAGAACTAAGGTGAAAATGTGCATGTGGGGGGAGATGATTCCCAAGAGGGGCCAGCCATACTTTCCGGCCAGGATTTCCATAGATGTATTGGAACTACTATCCAATGAGGTGGATCACATGTTCATCATGGTGTCGTGTCCTTATGTGGGTTTGGATTGGCGAGGATGTACAAACATCCTCTTCATAGCGAATGAGCCACCAGATGATAGAGGTAATATTTGTGTTTTGTTTAAATTAATCTAGTTTCATTTTATTGTCTTACTTAATTAGAAAAAATTAATTATAACACATTCTTTAACTTGTTTTATTAAATTGTTTAATGAATTAACTATGCTATTATTGATTTGTACTATATATTTTGCAAATATTGGCATTTTCATTGGGGATGTGCCTCCTCCTCCAGAAGATGACGATGAGGATATGATGCCTGAGGCCACTGAGGGTTAAGGTCCTCGGGTGTAGATACCAAGCGACATGCACCATAGCCTTGATACCAGATTTAGGTTGGATTTGGGCGACCAACTCTCTATACTTTTGAATAAGGTGGGAGTATTCCCTTCCATGACGCGAGACATCAGGGTATATCCTACGCTCTTGGATATTTGGAGGGTGATTCGGCATCATATAATGCCTCTTATGCATCATATCATCAGATATGCCAAGCTACTAGCAATGAGGAGGGATCTCGATGATAGGAAAAAATCTTCTTCTAGTACATATCGTTCATCCAGTACCCCATCGATTGATAAGGGTGGTCATGATCATCCTTCTCCACATCCTCCTCCTCCTCCTCCTTCACCTCACCCAGATCATGAGGAGGAAGTACATATTCCTCCTCCTCTTCCTCCTTCACCTCACCCAGATCATGAGGAGGCAACACATATTCCTCCTCCTCCTCTTTCACCTCACCCATATGAGCATGTCAGACCTATTCCTCATCCTCCTCTCACCTCACCTAGATGAACAAGCATGACCTATTCATAATCCATCATCTTCCACTATGGACCAAGCCTCCACCACTGTTGTAGATATACAGATTATCCCACCGACTGGACCAGATATGTTTAACAGTTATTTGGCTTTTCCATGATATATATATGTGTGTGTGTGTGTTCTTGATAGATGTGTATGTTAAATGATTCTTGTTAGATGTGTATGTCTTTTTGAATAGACTCTTCTACACTAAAAACTGTTATTAGAAAAAGTTATGATTTCCAATGATAAGCATTCTATTGGCTTTAATTCTTTTATGGATCAAAATCATCCTATTGCTATTTTTGTCATTATTTCGTAAGTTGGTTGCTATAAAATTTTAAATTACTTCGTTAATTGTGGTTTTACTCAACATTGGGGGCATAATTTTTATAAATATTTTCAAAAGAAATGATAAAATTACGCAAACTAACAAACACTACTTTAGTTAAAAATCAAATTATCACAAAATCATGTTATAAATTTAATGTTTTAATTATAAACCACATTTTTTGTTAATCTTACTTTTAAATCTACAAAATAAATGAACATAAACTCAGTTTTGAATCATCATGTTAACATATCCTCAAAAATGGTGTACTATTAAACATGCATATCAACCATATCATTACATCTAATTATATCAACATAAAAAGTAGAATTTTATATCTCATTAAAATTTCAACTGGACATTTAACATTATTTAGGATTTCACAATTGGAAATACTTAAAGAAGATGAAACATTTTTAAATATATGCAACACCGTATAAATATGTTCAAATAACATTCGTTCCATGCAATCACAAATAATTTGAAAAACAAACACATTACGCATCAAACTAATTGTTAACCAACTAAAATTGTTCAAAGATTTGTTATAATTAACTTAACTTTAGTAAAATAGTATCCATAAGATGGGTGTCTATTTTGCTTGTTTTATGAGAAAAAAATCTATATTTTCACAAGTTATTCAACTTCCGGTATACAAAACTATTTTTTTTATTTAGAATTTAAATTTATAATAAAAACAAAACTTGTGAAGAATTTTGTTAGCTTTCCACTGACTATTTTTCAAATTATTTTTATTGAGATTTGATATGTCAATTTGGAAATTGTTTCACAGTATGTTCCTTAAAAATGAAAGGAATGATAATGAGTTGTGTTCCCCCCAACAATGTATATATCATTAATTTTTTTTTCTTGACAAACTAAATATACTACAACAATCTACAAAGACTCTATTTTCTTATGACTATAATTTTGAATCTAACAAATGAATGTTATAATTTCTAGAATTTTTTTAAGTGTACCAAGCTGAAAGAGTTGCAGATTTTAAACACATGTTTTCCCCCACCTTGTATCTATCTTAATTTGTACTTAAAATTAAAATATAAAAATTCCCTTTTGAAGAGAAGAGTTTAAGGATTGTGAATATAAATGTTTATAAATTTTCCACTGTGTATTTTTAGAGACATGGATATTTCATTTCACTGAATCATAATGTCACATGAAAATATTATGCAGTGATTTTTTTGTAAAATTGAATAAAATTAGATCAAAATAATAAAAATGAAAACAAATTATATCCATAGAAAGTAGATTCAATTTTGCAAATATTGATATCAATTTTGAATCTAAAATATCAGTATTTGCAGGAGTCTGCAACCTCCAAAGTGCAAGGAAGATGAAGGGAATTATCAGGTTCTTGCAAACAGACCCATTCACAGGTTTTCATCCGAAAGGATCTTTCGACCGAAAAGTATTTTTTTTTGACCAAAAGATATTTCACTAATGGAATCCATAAAAAAAATACGAATTACTAGGCTTTTGGACGAACATTTGTTTTTCGGCCGAAAGATGGGTGAGAGAATTATGTCAATCGAAAAAAATGAACAGACACATCATTTCACTTCAATTAGTGCAAAATATTATAAATATGCTTTCGGTCGAACCAATTTAACACAATTCACACTCTCATTTCATGGTTTTGCATATGTGGAGCCCCTAAGAAAAACTTTGAATCATTGTTTTTCGTTTTTTCGTTGTTTTGAACAAGGTGGTTGATGTCTTGAATGCAAAAAGAAATTATATATTGAAGGCATTGTTGAACATTATTTCAAGGTGAAGGCATTGTTGAACTATTTTTCAAGGTGAAGGCATTGTTGAACATTTTTTCAAGGTGAAGGCGTTGTTGAACATAAAATTCTTAATAAATTATCTTTTAATAATTTTTGTGAGAATGAAGTTTTTCTGAGGCTATTATGAAATGTTGATTTTTTTTATTTAAATTTTACAAATAAGTACACTCATGGGAAACAAAAGTTTACGCAAGAGAAAATTTGATCGCACTCGAGATGAAACTCACCAATATAATGAACAAAGGAAAGAGAATTATTGGAGAAAGAAACAAGAACGTGAAAATATTGGAGAAAGAAATGATGATGATGTAAATAGAGATTTTCAACAAGAAGAAGTCCAACCAGGTATATGCATGTACACATATTGTCTATATTAAAAGTATAGAATCATTTATTTAAATTATTGTTTAAAATATTTAATTGATTGTAATTCGTATTTGATGTTTTTTTATGTAGGAACATCACCATCAAAGCTAGAGAGGTCGAGAGTGGGGGCAGAATTCGACACCTCAGCGTGCCAAAATTTCAAATCGGCATTAAAAAGAGGCATGAGAAGTTGTTGAGATATTTTGGAAATATCATTTTTAAATACTTTGTTTGTAAATTCGGGTCACCGCCTAAGAATGGCTAGATGTTGTAAATTCTTATGCGACTATAAGGTGTTACAGATATGGAGTGTCAACTCTTATATGTAAATGACTCACATTTATTGTAATAGGAATAGGTAGGTAGCTACTAAAACGACGATGGGATATAATTCATATAGGACAAAGAAGAGCTCGTGAAACCACTCCTTTGATAAGTTTTATGTATTCTGTTGTAAGACAAAATAGATTATGAGAAGGAGAATTGTAGAAGGAAGGAGTGAGAAGTTAGATGTAGCAATTAGACATTGAGAGTCTGAAGACAATGAAGAACTATGTAACTTATGTAAATACTTCATGAATGAATAGAACAGACAAAAATTGATCGAAATGCTTGGACAATGTTCATTTTAGTGTGTATTTGAACAAATGATATTTTCTATGTGTGTTTATTTCATTATACTTATGTATGTTGTTCATAATTGAATATATGGACATATGAAGTATTAGATAAGTTTCAATTGTTTCTCTTCTGATAACTCATATGTAAGGATTGCATATTTTCCGCAATGTGTGCATCGACAAAGTCTAGATTTGACTTAGAGAAGCTTAGGAGGGATAACGTGAAACTTAGGCCGAGTGTTGCAAGGAGTGCACAAGGTCAAGATTCGAATAAGTGTCGAGAGGTCATGACTATGAAGCACAAGGAGTGCGTAGTAAGATTTTGTTTGAAGAAATAGCTAAGTCTGAACTTTGCAAAGATTCTAGGATCACAAGGAGTGCGTCACATGTCGAAACCCTCAGAGGAATCAAGTCGAGGAGGGATAGCGATAAAGAATCAACAAAAAGGGATAAATGTGTTGAAGGTCACAAATTTATGGTGGAGATCCCTTCAGAGGAAGTCGGGGTCACTCACAGACTATTAGATCGGGGAGAGTTGCATGGAGGTTAAACTTGGATTCCTTCAACACTCCGAGTATTCAGAAGTTTGAAATTGTTTTGAGAGAGGGAGTCAAATTTATCGACGCTACAAATTCCATTTGGACTGTAGATATAGAGGAGGGTATGTGGCAGCAAATCTGAGAGTTCGCGAGGAATAACTTCGGAAGGATTTGTGAGGAGAAAAGCATAAACTTTGCAAAGTCATGAAGGACGAAGAAAATATGGACTGTTAGATCTAGAGGAACACGTGGCGGAAATCCACGTGATTCAGAGGAAATCCACTTTGGAGGAAAATGGTTGAGGTGCAGCCAGAACCACCAAAGCACGAAGTAAGGAAATCTACATGGGTCATCGATCTGAGGGGGACACGCGTCATCAGATCATGGACTTCGAGGAAGAGAAAGGAGAATATGAAGGCGTTGAACAGGAGTCAGTTGGAGTTCCAAGTAGGTTGTAGTTGTTGGCTGTGGTAAGAAAATGGACCGTAGATCTGGTCCAGAAGAGTTTGCTAGTTCAAAGTTCAATGGATTTGGAGTCAGCTATGTCGATAACACTCGAAGTCCTAAGTCCTGACGTGTGCGGGAACAAAGTTTTAGACCCACGGTTTTTACCAGGGTCACGTGGAGGAATCTGTGGGTACTCAGAAACTTCTGAAAAGGGGATTTCACACCCGAGAGGTAGGACTTTGACCTGTGGAGAAAATAGAAGAGGTTCAACACGAACCAGTGAGTTGATTTATCTCCTGAAGTCGATCGATCCTAGACCGGGAGGTCACACAGCCCCGGGGGAGAGTAGGGGGTATGCATCAAGTGGTATCAAAGCCTGAGATAGAATATTCTATCAGTGAAGTAATACACTGAAGAATTCTATAGAATGAATATCAGGGATGGACAGAAAGAAGATGATGATGAAAAAATAGCCAGGTACATAAATGGGTTGAGATATGAGATACAAGAGGAGATCATCATGATTTCTATTGGTACAATCGAGGATCCTTATTAAGTAGCCTTGAAAGCTAAAGAAAAGTTGGCTAGAAGACAAAGCCAGCGAAACAAGGGAGGAATCTCAAGCAAAGGAAAGGGAACCTCCCAAGAGAATTTCCAGAAGCCAAAGCAAGAGGCTGGAAAACATCATAATCACCCTAGAAAAGGGGGAATTTCTAAGGAAGGACAACATGGGGGAAGAAATTAATTTTTCTTGAGGAAGAGGAAGAGGTAGAGCAGGTGAAGTCACATGTTACACCTGTGGAAAGGCATGACACAAGTCTTGGGAATTCCCTGAGAATAAAAAAGAAGGAGGAGAAGCACACATTTCTGAAGCTCAGAAGGATGTGGAAGCAGAAGAAGCAGGATAAGGAAGGAACCTTATGATGAGGAATGTTCTTCTAAAGCCAAAGAAGGAGGCAAAAGAACCAATTCAGTGAACGAATTTGTTTAGGATTGCTTGCAAAACAAAGGATAGAGTTTGCAAAATGATTATAGATAGTGGGATCATTGATAATATAGTATCCACAGAGATGGTGGATAAACTGGAGTTGGAGAAAATTGCACATCCAATCCTGTACAAGGTATCGTGGTTGAAAAAAGGACATCAAGTAATGGTAAGTCAACAATGTGAAGTTGAATTTAAAATAAGAGGCTATAAAGATGAGATTTTATGTGATGTAATTCCCATGGATGCTTGTCATATTTTGTTGGGGATACCATGGCAATTTGATAGAAATGTCATTCATGATGGGAGGAAAAATAGTTACATCCTAGAGAAGAATGGTAGAACACACATGTTGCTTCCAATAGAAGACAAAGAACCAAAGAAGGAAGCTAGTTCAAGTATACTTCTCATGAGTGGGAAGGAACTCTTGAATGAGGTAAAGAAGGAACAAGAGATGCAGTTTGTTGTAGTGAGGAATCCAAGGGTTATCCTTACAAATAATTCCATGGATGATTTACCTCAAGAAATCCAGGAACTGTTAGATAATTTTGTTGACATAGTAGTGGATGAGTTACCTCACTCATTTCCACCCATTAGGAGTATTGGCCATCACATTGACCTTATTCTAGGAGCCATTTTTCCAAACAAAGAAGCATATAGGTTGACACCTCGAGAGAATGAAGAGGTCAAGAATAAATTCTAGGAGATGTTGGATAAAGGTTTAGTCAGGGAAAGTTTAATCCAATGCACAGTACCAACTGTGTTGAGTCCAAAGAAGGATGGAGGATGGAGAATGTGTACATATTATAGAGCAATCAATAAGATCACCATCAGGTATAGATTCCCTTTGCCAAGAATGGATGATTTGATGGATTTCTTGAGTGGAGCAAGATATGTTTCAAAAATATATTTTAAGAGTGGATATCATCATATAAGAATGAGAGAGGGAGATGAGTGGAAGACATCATTCAATACAAATGAAGGTTTGTTTGAATGGCTAGTCATGCCATTTGGGTTAACAAACACCCCAAGCACATTTATGAGGTTGATGAGCGAAGTAATGAAAGACTTCATAGTTTAATTTGTTATTGTATATCTGGATGATATATTAATCTTTAGTAAATAAGAGGGAGAACATTTAGAACATTTGGCATTAGTGATGAGGAGATTGCAACAAGAAAAGTTGCTGATAAAATTAAAGAAAAACTCTTTTATGAGGACAAAACTCATATACTTGGGCTTTGTGATCTCTTCAAATGAATTGAAGATGAATCCAGAGAAGGTGAGAGAAATCAAAGAATGGACATCGCCAGGGAGAATATTTGAGGTGAGAATCTTTCATGGGTTAACAATTTTATGGAAGTGCTAACAAAGTTGCATATGCTTTGAGCTGGAGGAATTTAGTTATATGGGAATTCCAAGTGAATACCTTAGGGTTTGAACACCTTAAGTACATGTATCAAGAAGATCCATCTTTTAAGGAGGCTTATGAGGCATGTAAGAACCCTTTGTTGGGGGAAAGAATTCTGTGGACGGAATATTTAATCCAGGATGGATTATTGTTCAAAGAAATCCAACTGTGCATACCAAGATGCTCGATGAGAGATAAGTTGTTGAAAGAAAAACATAGTGGAGGTCTAGCCACACATTTCGGCCATGAAAAAACATTTTCACAATTGAACAATTTGTGCTATTGGACAGGTATGAGGGAATATGTGAATTTTTTTTTAGACAAATGTAATATTTTCCAACACGCAAAAGTAAAGAAGAAGAACGCTAGTTTGTATCAGCCATTGCATATTCCAGAAAGGCCTTGGGATGAAATTAGTGTGGATTTTGTATTAGGATTACCTAGAACCCGGAAGGGAAGTGATTCCATATTTTTTGTGGTTGAAAGATTTTCCAATATGGAACATTTCATACCATGTTAGAAAACAAGCGATTCCACACACATAGCCAAAAAAAATTTCAGGGAAGTTGTGAGACTACATGGGTTTCCCAAAAGCATAGTCTCAGACAGAGACACAATGTTTGTAGGACACTTTTGGAGAACTCTATGGAAGAGGTTGGGGACAAAATTGTCCTTCAGTTCAACATTTCACCCTCAGACAGATGGACAGAATGAAGTGGTGAACACAAGTCTGGGAAATTTATTAAGGAGTTTAGTCACTAAGCAAAGTTGTTAGTGGGATTAGATTCTAGCACATGTAGAATTTGCATTTAACAATTCAGTAAATAGGAGCACTGGAAAAATTCCATTCGAGATAGTGTATGGAATACAACCAAGAGGGATTACAAAATTGAGAGATTTGAAGCAAGATGAGTTCAGAAGCGCTGGAGCAAAATATTTTGCTACAGAGATATAGATACTTCATGATCAAGTCAGAGAGAAGCTATAAGACATCAATCAAAAGTACAAGAAAAGAGTTGATCAGAAAAGAAGAGAAGTTCAATTTGAAATTGGAGATGAAGTTTTAGATCATTTAAGGAAGGAAAGGTTTCCAAGGGGAACATATAACAGGTTGAAGATGAAGAAGATAGGACCATGCAGGATCCTTAAAAAAATTGCATCCAATGCTTATGAGATTGAGTTTCCAGACAATGTTGGGATATCACTGATATTCAATGTTGCAGACCTCTATCCTTACAGGGGAGATGATGCAGGAAAACTAGAAGACCAAAAGGAGATTCAGTGGGAAAAACAGATGCCCACAACAGAAAAACCTCAGATGGAGAAAATCTTAGAACAAAGAGTTGGAAAGAAAACCAGGAGAAATATGTATCTTGAATATTTGGTGAAGTGGAAAGATCACCCAGTGGAAGATTCAAGTTGGGTCACTAAAACTGACATTTTACAGCATGGAAAAATAGTGCAGGAGCTCATGGATAGGAGTCCATGAATATTTTATCCAGAGGAGTATGATGCAAGAGAATCACCAACAAAGTCAAAGAGGTCAAGAGTGAAGGCCAAATTCGACACCTTAGCATGCCAAAATATCAAATTAGCATTAAACAGAGGCAAGAGTGATTGTTGATATTTTGGAAATATCGTTTTTAAATACTTTGTTTGTAAAGTCGGATCATCACCTAATAAAGGATAGATGTTGTAAATTATTACACAACTGTAATGTGTTACAGATATGGAGTGTCATCTCTTATCTATTAATAACTCACATTTATTGTAATATGACTAGGTAGGTAATCGCTAAAACGACGATGGGATAGAATTCAGATAGGACTGAGAAGAGCTCGAGAAGCCATTCCTTATATAAGTTTTTTGTATTGTGTTGTAAGACAAAATAGAGTATGAGAAGGAGAATTGTAGAAGGAAGGAGTAAGAAGTTAGATGTAGTAGTTAGACATAGAGCGTCTGAAGACATTGAATAATTGTGTAACTTATGTAAATGCTTCATGAATGAATAGAACAGAAAAAAATTGATCCAAATGCTTGGACAATGTTCATTTCAGTGTGTATTTGAATGAATGATATGTTATCTATGTGTTTATTTCATTATTCTTATGTATGTTGTTAATAATTGAATATATGGACCTGTGAAATATTACATAAGTTTCAATTGTTTCTCTATTGAGAGATCAGATGCAAGGAGTGCATATTGTCCGCAAGGTGTGTCTCGACATAGTCTAGATTTGACTCACAGAAGCTCGGGAGAGTTAACATGAAACTTAGGATGAGTGTTGCAAGGAGTGCATGAGGTCAAGATTTGACTAAGTGTCGAGAGGTCAGGAATGTGAAGCACAAGGAGTGCATAGTAAGATTTCTTTTGAAGAAATCTATAAGTCTGAACTTTTTCAAAGATTCCATGATCACAAGGAGTGTGTCAGAGGTCGAAACCCTTAGAGGAATCAAGCCCAGGAGAGATAGCGATAAATAATCAAAATAAAGGGAGAAATACGTTGAAGGTCAAAAATTGATGGTTGAGATCCCTTTGGAGGAAATCGGGGTCATTAAGACACTGTTAGATCGGGGAGAGTTGCATGGAGGTTAACCTTGGAGTCCTTCGGCACTCCGAGTATTTGAAAGTTTGAAATTGTTTTGAGAGTGGGAATCAAAGTTCCTGATGCTACGAAGTCCATCTGGACCATAGATCCAGAGGAGGGTACACAGAAACAGATCTGAGAGTTCGTGGGGAAGAACTTCAGAAGGATTTGTGAGGAGCAAAGTGTAAACTTTTCAAAGTCATGAAGGATGAAGAAGCTCTAGACCATTATATCTAGAGGAACATGTGACAAAGATCCACGTGATTCAGAGGAAATGCACTTCAGAGGAAAACGGTTGAGGTGCATCCAGAACCGTCGAAGCGCGAAGTAACGAAGTCTATAGGGGTCATTGATCTGAGAGGGACATGCTTCATCAGATCATGGACTTCGAGGAAGAGCAAGGAGAAGACAGATCTGTTGACCAGGAGTCAGCCAAATTTCGAAGTAGGTCGTAGTCGCTGGCTGTGGGAAGAATATGGACCATAGATCTGGTCCACAAGAGTTCACCAGTTCAAAGTTTGATGGATTTGGAGTCAGGTGTGTCGAGAACAAGGATCATTTTAAGGATGGAAATTTATTTTAAAATGTAGAAACCTTGGCGAAACTCATTAATCCTTCATATGCCAACTATAAATGTTTGGCGATATTTTTGTAAAAATATTCAAATTTATAAGTATTTTATATAGTTTTTATAAAATTTTGGCGATTTTTAAGGTAAATTAATTTTATCCTATAGAATTTGAGCGAATTATTTTTAAAATAGCGAATCTCGTTTTTTAAAAAACCATGGAAAATTATCCCATGAGCGAAATTTAGCCCCTAAAATCATCCCTGGTCGAGAACACCAGAATTATGAAGTCTCGACATGTGCATGAACAAAGGTTTAGACCCACAGTTTTGACCAGGGTCACGTGGAGGACTCTGTGGGTACTAAGAAACTCCTAAAAAGGGGATTTCACACCCGATAGGTAGGAATTTGATTTGTGGAGAAAGTAGAAAAGGTTCAGCACAAACCTGTGAGTTGATTCAACTCCCAAAGTTGATCAATCCTAGATCAGGAGGTCACGCAACCCCGAGGGAGGGTAGGGTGTATGCATCATTTAAAAAAAAAACATAAATAGATTTGTCTCATAACGTTGATGAAGTTGTTGAAACCAGAATTGAAGAAGAAGTTGAATCACTTATTGGTATGTACATAAATCTCTAGATAATATAAGGTGAACACTTTTATATATAATTTAATGAATTTATGTTTGGTTTTGTTTTTTAATATAAACTTTAAATTGAAATATATAAAAGAATCTATCAACATTGATGATGAAATATTAGAAAATGTTGATACTGACAAATTTGGGAAGAAAAAAGTTAATCGTTATATAAGATATCATGTTACGAATATGTATAATACTTTTTTCAAAGATGAATCAGTGACAATACAAGATCAACTTTTACTCTGTCTAATAAATTCAAGAAAGTTAACAGAAGCTACATCATTATTGGGTATTTAAAAGTCGACAAAAGATACAAAGATGAAACAAAATGTCTTTGACAATATAACTAGTGTATTAAAAGCTTTTGGAAAATCTCAAAAAAAAAATGTCAGTGTTGCATGTAGAGTGATACAAACAACAGTTATTTCATCTAGCAATATAAAAGATCGTTTGACATGACACATGGAAAAAGTGATGGGAATGTCAAGAAAAACATTGTACAAACATAGAAACTTTCAATTGCAAATAGATGCAAATGATGAACTTTCTTTTTGGACAGTTATTTCTAGACAACCCTACAAAGATAGACTTGCATAAAATGTTAAAGAATCAACCTATAATTGTTGGTTGATAGAATCTCGTATTTCACCACATACAAGGGATGTGTTGCGACGAAGAATAACATGAAAACAATATGAAGAACATCCAAAACATATATTTCCAATGTTGGCACCAGGCCGAAGTGGAAAGGAGGATGATAGTGGGAAAGAAAGCATGCAGAAATGAAAGTAACAGTTGGAAGGTAACACAACACGCACGCATGCAAGAAAGTGTGCACAAGGAAAATGACAGCTGGAGGAAGAACAACACGTGTGCATGGGAGGAAGACCTAACATTGATAGGGTTAGGGTTTTGGTAATACATTGTAAAATGGCTAAACATCTTGATACATATAAATAGAGATACACAAGTATCATAGAGAGGTTGATTCTCTTTTGTATTAGTTTATTTTTTGTAATGCTCTAGCATAGCTATGTATGAGTTGATGCATTATGTAATATGGTTATGGACCAATTTTGTAAGCCGGTGAGCTAAGAACAGAGGAGAGGAGGAGGAATATCTTAGGATTAGATCACAGGCTAAGGAGCTTGGTGTGATCTAGTTCACCTCATACAGATCTTACCCATCGGAGGGAATTGTAAGCGCGCGACACTGGAGATGCAGAACTACCATAATAAAAGAGCCAAGAGCCAAATATTTGTGGACGTAGCCCAGGGTGGGTGAACCACGGTAATATTTGTGTAATGTAATGAATTCATGTATATATTTATTTGCTTTGAACATTTAATTTTTATGATTAATGAATGAGTTAATGCATTGTTATGGAATAGGATTGTGTTGTTTGGGAACTAAACCATGAAGGATAGATGCAACCCCATGAGTACTAGTATATTGCAGTCATAATTCGTAGTATATGGCTCATATTAACAATCCCCTATCCCATACTCAATCCTAGGCTGTAAACACCTAAGTCTTACAGCCAACCATTTAAAGCTATCTCGGGTGAGTCTGCGCAGTGCACTCTGTACATTGTGTTTCCTTCTGATTTTCCAGGAGGGCCGATAGTTTTAGAGGCTTTGTTGGAAACCCAAAAGACATGAACCCTGGGTCAATAACTCAAATAGTAAAAGGAAGAAGTTAAAACCCAACAAATGGTTTTGTTTACGTGTTAGAAGGAACAAGAGAGGATTGAGTAGATGAGATAGATTGAACGAGAAAATAACGAGTGAAACAAGAAGACCAATGAGCCATTAGAAGGGAATGTTGAGACCTTGGAACCCCACGAAAGAAGAAATCGAAGGTTGGTTGAGAACCAAAGAGCTAGAGTTTTCCTAGAAAGACAATAGAAACCCTAGACTCACACCTCGCAAATATTTGGATAAATATGTATTTACTGATTTACATGAAGACTTTTTCTATGATTTTCCACGTCTACTACAGGAGTTGATACTAAGGTTAAATGATAACCGTGTGACGAACCAAATCCGACAGCTAGATTGGACCCAGGTATAGATTGAGCAATTACAACAGGTGAACAACAAATTCACCCATGCGGTAGAATTTTGGCTGTACAGTATTGTGGGAGGATTCATCACCGAATTTGTAGTTGACATAGTGAAGTCATACATCACAACAAAGCAAGAATTTATACATGGACCTTGAGGAAGGTACATTCAATCCCTATATACTTCTATTAAGATATTTCTATATAAAAAAGGCGTAATGACAATGGAATTAGACAACTAAACTTCCCTACGTGCATGGGGGAAGGGGGGAAACATTGATAGAGAGAGGATAAATGGAATGAGATGAGGAGAAAGGAAAGAATGAGGAGGAACCCTTGGACCCAAACATGATGGATGATGACCAGCTCAAGTGGATCTTGGCGTCATTAAGAACGACGTGTAGCAGAGTACCCTACCAATATAAGGTGAATACCAAGAAGAGAGTTGTAGATGTGAAGGAACGCTTGGAGAGTGATGAGGAAGAGGTAAAGGATCTCTGGGCTATGGATCAGATTGAAGAAATCCTACGTGCAACGTATGAGAGGAAGACACGAGGCCTAAGAATAGGAGGATAAGGCAGCCATCCTGTCCATCTTAATGTCAATGTGGAACCCATAAACCCATGTGCGGATAATACACCAAAGAGAACACCATAGTTTAGACAACCAAAGTTCGAAGGAAGTCCGACAACAAGAAGTACATCTACACTAGGAGCAACAATTGGAGGAGCCAGCTTTGGCAGCACTAGTCAAGTATCTACACCGCGCGAAGGAGGAAGTAGTTCAGTATTCATAATGGCAGGACACAATCCAACTATCATATTACCTGAATTTCGAGGAGAAGCAACAGAAGACCTAAAGAAGCATTTGTTCATTTGTGCAAAGATCTGGGAGGCAAAACAGATCACTGATGAAGATACCAAACTCACACATCTAGCGATTACACTAAGAGACCGCGCACTAGACTGGTACATGAGTCTAGACACAAACAATGCCCCTGGGACGATGAGGACACTGGAATACATTAAGAAGCTACTGATTAATGAGTTCCAGAAGCCAAGATCAGAGAATTAGTACATGAACGAGATGATCGAGATAAGACAGAAACTGGGAGAGTCAGTATGGAGATCAACCAGAGATTCAAGCGACTAAAGGGAAAAATAAAATACCTTATGAGCGATATGCAACATTGTCACCTATTTGTCAACTCAGTACTCCCACACTTAAAATATCCCTTATGACAACAGAAATTTCAGACACAGGCAAAGGCTCTCTAGGAAGCCTTGCAACTGGAAGAGAACTAGTACCAGCAGACAGACCCAGCTATTGAGGAATTGAAGGAGGATTTGTAGAATCTAACATTTCAACTGAACCAGAATAAGAATAAGGACAAATGAGAAGTCATTTGGTGCACCGCATGAAGGATGGAAGGACACCACAAGAACGAATTCCCAACATTCGCGCAGTATATGGAAACAGGTATGCCAAATCCACTACCACAAGGAGGATTATGGTGTGAAATATGCAAGAAACCAGGTCACAACCCTTATCAGTGGATGATTATGAAGAAATACCAGACATTTACAAAGAATTCATATTGCACCTTTTGTAATTCAGTAGGCCACGACGATAAAGATTGCAGAACTATGGAGCTGATATGGGAAAGAACATCAGATGCATACAGGGTACAGGCTGAAATGATGACTGGGAAAGCAATGCCACAGTTCAATCAAGCCCCATCTCCATACAATATTTCACAAAAATAGTACAATACTACACAACAACCATACAAAAACATGCAACCACAATACAACTCGGTACAACCCTAATATAATACCGCGCAGTATAATTAGGCACCACAATATAATGTGTCGAGAGGTGCCCGAGCAAGCTATCGAGGAGGAGGACGATCCAGAGGAGGTTTCGAATCACATGGTACAGGACCTGTCACATGTCACAATTGTCAGCAACTGAGACATTATGCATGAGAATTTCCACTTCCACCAACAACTTGTATGTATTGCCGCACATCGGACCACGATACAAATGAATGTCTGACACTACTAGTAAAGATTCAGGAAAAGAGGAACTAGAACAAATAGAATGTCCAATGGATTTCAGCTGAAGCTAGGGATGACATACGCAACATCAATATAGTCACTCATGGAGGAATAAAAATAGGAAATGATGCAATTCGATAGGAACCAACACATAACCAATGGGTAAAGAAGAACACTGAACCAAAAAAGCAGTTCGACACCCCAAAAGAAAGGGAGAATTTTAAGGAAGCCAGACAAGAATTTCAGAAGGAGGAAACAACATCAACTTCAATTGTGCAACCATTCAAGGAAGCCACAGAATATGAGATGCTTCCATCATTGGATCATACCAACAGAATGCAACCCAAGGGACAAGTACAATCAAAGGATTTTTGCAATCATACATAAAAGTATTAAGTGATCCATCATCTGTGAAAATATTGCAAAACATACTAGAGAAATGTAGCAGTGAGACGGAAGAAAAACTAGAACCAAAAACTGTCAATCACCTACACACCAGAAGAAGAACAAGTAGGGAATTTATACTAAATGCTAACATTGGAGATTTCAACATTGGAGAGATTATACTAGACCTAGGATCTGAAGTGAATGTGATACCCAAGAAGAATTAGTAATGCATGGGAGAGCCAACACTGGGATACTCAAATGTCCAATTAAAACTAGCAAACCAGCATAGATTCCTACCAATAGGTAGATTGAAAGGAGTGACAGTAAATCTTGATGGAGTGCGCACTAAAGCAGACTTTGAAGTCATTGAAATAGTGGACGACACAACACCTTACCCAACACTGCTTGGTCTGAATTAGGCGTTTGAATACCAGACCATAATCAATTTGAAAACCAGGAAAATGACATTTGAATCTGGAGAATACAGGGTCATAGCACCACTAGATCCATCATAAGGGGAGAAGTTAGTAGAATCCACTTTCCTGGACTTAGAGGAGATCGACCAGTTGTACAAAACAACTACGTGCGATGAGGATTATGTAAACACAACTGCAGACGGAGTACTCAGTTGGTGGAGCATTACTTCATGCACAATAGACTCAGACATAGGGTTAGAAAAATGGCAACAAAGACTACACAAAGTATCCACACGAAGATGTGCAATAATAGACCACGCAATAAGATGGGTAGGCACAGAAATGAGAGAACCACCCAGCTTCCATAGACTAAATTATTTGGAAACATTCTTGACACAATACGAAGATGAAGTATTAGAAAACCAGTGACAGTTAGCACTTGACTTAGCACTCAAGGCCACACGTGCAAGATGGTGGGGCGTGCATAAAGAGACCATTACAAACTGGTATTAATGTAAATGAATACTACGCATACAGTTCGGTGCAAAATAGGAATACAACAAACAATAGAAATACCAAGGACAAGAGACACCAAAGGAACACTTGGAAAAGTGCAAAACACTATGGAAAATGACACCACCAAAGGAATGGCCTCATCACTTCATACATAATTTAGAGGGCATACCAGTGAACTGGTACACAAACTAGGAATTGCGCAAAGGAAATACAACGTGGAGGACATTGCAATGGAACTTCAAAATCACTTTCTCATTCGAGCATGAGAACCCTAACATAGACACAACTCTCAAATGAACCAGAGGAGTAATATTCATTAAAGAATCGGAAATAGAATTTATCACAGAAGAGAAATAGTGAAATAAACAGACAATCAAGGAGATACTGTCATGTTATCATGTACAAGAGGAAGCACCAGATGAAGATGACCCACACAACATTCAAATCGAATAAGTAGAAGGCAAAAGAGATGTGGAAGGACCACCCATAGAATTAGAAGTCATTGCCGCACCAATCAAGGTAAAGAAAGTTAACATCGAGACAGATGAACAACCTAAAATGGCTAGCATTGGAGATTACTAGAATGAGAAAATAGTAGAAATCATAATAGAATTGTTGTGTGAATAGAGCAACCTTTTTCCCACAACATTTACAGAGATGAAAGGTATAGCAGGATAACTGGGAGAGATGAAGATACAACTCAGACCTTAAGAGAGACCTATAAGAAAATGACCCTATAGACTGAACCCCATATATAAATAGAGAGTTAAAGATGAGATCGATCAGATGCTCGAAGCCGACATCATCGAACCAGTTGAGGAATCAGAATGGATAAGCCTGATGGTAGTATAGAACAAGAAACAAGAAATAGGGATTAGGATATGCGTCGACTTGAGGAAGTTGAATGATGCATTCCTACACGACCCATTCCCTACACCGTTCACGAATGAAGTGTTAGAGAACATGGGGGGACATGAAGCTTACTCATTACCTGATGGATTCTCAGGCTGCCATCATATTAAGATAGCACAAGAGGAAAAACACAAGACCACGTTTGCAACAGAATGGGGATCTTATCAGTACACAGTCATGCCGTTTGGACTGAAGAATCCACCCGCAATATTCTCCAGAGTAGTCGTCGCATCATTTAAGGAATTCATCCATTATTTCCTCGAAGTATACCTAGATGATTGGACAGTTTACAATCTGCTGAAAAACCATGTGGAAATGC
>JZKD02S0555228.1:263556-280185 GCA_000966675.3 Picea glauca | reverse complement strand
TATCTTTCTAAGGGCTACCTGATCAGGATTAGATGGTCTGATCAGATGCATTCACTAGTTCTAAACTAGGGGCTATCTGATCAAGATTAGATAGTATGATCAGATGTATTCACTACCCTTAACCTAGGGGCTATCTGATCAAGGTTAGACAGTATGATCAGATGTATTCACTACCCTTTCAGCCTTGAAAATTTAAAAGAACTTGGTCATGCTTAGAGGGTATGACCAAGTTGTCATTATTGCATGGGGCCTTTTTTTCAATTCTTTTCTGCCCTCCTTTATCTTTTTCTTTTTATTCTCTTTTTCACAAATTATTTGAAGAATGCAATATCATTTGTGAGCCAAATCACCAGATGCAGATAATATCCAAGTCATAAGATGATTCCCATAAATTATGGGGTGATAACATCACCCATGGTAGAGGCAGGGGTGGTTGCAGAACTCAGGTGTCTAGAACCTTAGCTGGGACATAGATCTATGATTACAGTACTTAATAAAGCACTTAGCACCGTCAATTTGTTATTATTTAACCAATATCTACTTCATAGATAAAACAAAGCATCGTAGCATTTACCCTAATCTAATGTATCTAAGCACTTAGCATAGATAAATGGATTAGATCTAGCAAATTCAAGCATTAAGAACATTCACCTATATCATATCTAACATCCAGATTCATTAGAAGCTCAAAGCATAAACAGATCTATCTATCTATCTATATCAAGCACTTAGCGAATAACACATAAATACATTAGACCATCGCACAGAGTAGAATAACACAGTATTTATGTGGTTCACCCCCTCCCTGGGGCTACGTCCACTAACTCTTCTTCTTTATTAGCTTCAATCAGTCATCTACATGCACAAAGCCACAAAATCCCTACTCTGCATAGGACAGGAGATCTGCGTGCACCTCGCCAGATCCTCCTTCCCCGAGCTAGGTCTAACACAAAGCCTTTCACAGTCTGTTACAACCACTTGCACTTAGCTCCACAAGTTCTCACAATATGCATAGAGAATATACAAATCATAATTGCACTTATGACTTAGCTTATCGGCCTTATATCACATAGATGTCCATTCCCCCTCCTTACATTGCCTAGACATCTATTTATACTTTACAAAATAAGCCTAAACATGGGTAAACCCATTGGCCGACATCCCATTCCCGTTACATATTCCCAAATCCCAAAATGGACCCAAAAAGGGGTCAAGATCCCACGATCTCTGCTTCGTTTTGTGCTCCATCTTTGACAGGATGTCGAATTCCCAAAATAGGTCAACTTGACCAAGGATCTCCCCAAAACTTGCTTAAGGGACAACAGGCCCCCAACACTCACATGTGACTCGTCCCGAGTCACTCTGGTCTGACTAGTTCTACTTCAAACACCTCGATCTTGGCTCGAGATGCTTTGACTTGCTATTGTACTACAACCTCCTATTCAACAAACTCTTGGATGACTGCATCATTGATAAGTCCCTCTAGACATTGTTCAGTTGTAGTGGAAACCTGCTCTAGCTCTGCTCCTTGCCCTTCTACCTCTATAAAAAATTGATACGCCTTGTCTTGTACGGGTTGGAGCCTCTGAGTTACTTCCATAAATCTACTTTGGATAGTATGTATTTTATGTTGGGCGGTCCGCTGCTCTTGGGCGGTCCGCTGCTTTTGGGAGCGCTTCATTCTTTCCACAGCTGACAGAGACTCCAGTTGCGCCTGTATCTTTTCAACTTGATACTCTACCTCTTGGAGCGGTGACTCTAGTGCCTTCAATTATGGGTTCTCTGTGAGCTGTTCATAGGTCTGGGCACTTCGATTGATAAGTTTCTTGCATTCCAGGGTAAGATCCTTTAGCCTTTCAACTGCACTCTGGGCGGTTTCTTCTCTTTGGTCTCTTACATCTTGTGGGGTCTCAGGTACAGTGCATAGCTCCAAATCTGTTATGTGTTGTTGTAGTTGCTAAATGGATTCTGCGAGCTGGTTCACCTGCTGTGTAACTTGGTCTTCTTTCTTGATTTCTAAGACTGTCACAGAGAGAATTTATCTGTTGACCACTTCTTTTACTTCGAGTTACTCCGCAAGAAACTATTCCTTTTCTTGCTATAGTTGTGCTTTTTCTTCATCAAACTTCACTTGGAGAGCAAGATTTTCTTGTTCTCCAGCACTACATTGCTCGATGAGTAATCCATGTACTTGTGTCAAAGCCTGGGTGGCTTGCGTTGTTTCTTCCTGTGCTCGTCGAAGGCAAGCTTCAACTGTATTGGCTAGGCAGTGGAGTTGAGATGGCTCATCTCCCAATTCTGGTTCTCCCGACGCAGTGGAGACTATGCGACTGGACTATAGGGCTTGTTGTACCCCTCAGAGTTCAGTCTCAATTTGATCATACATCTCCTCTTTCTTTTCTTCTTGTCTCTCTGTTATGTCTAGCAAATCATATTCTAGGGCTACTATGAGGAAGCCAAATTCATCGAAGGTGAGTACGATCTGCATCTTGGTCATGGTGGCCTTCGCTTTCTTCCGGGAGGAAGGTTTTGGAGGCAAACCTTTCCTCTTCTTCAGGGGGTCAACCTCATCTCCTTTCTTCTGTTCAACTTATTTTTCATTCAACTCTTCACCATCACCTCCTTTCTCTGGTGATATGGAAGTAGTCTTTACAGATGCCCTGTCTATCTCTTAGACCTCTTCAGTTTTCTTTGTTCTGCTAGGTATGGGTGTATCTTGCACAGTTTCTGGGCTATCGATGTCAGATATATCTGCAAGGTCCGCTGGAATAAGCAGGTCTTCCGACCAGTCCTTTGTGATCTCCTCCAAGTCCTCCTCCGTCAGCTTGTAGTAGGATTGAATTTGTTTCTTGTGTTCATCGACGCGCGCTGTGATGTAAATAAAATGCTATTCCACGTTGAACTTCATCAAAGGCCAGAACCAGTGTAGATTGTTCAGATTCATGCAAGGCTCGGACTGTATGGATATCTTTAGATTATTGTTGTAGGTATGGAAAACAACATTTGAATTCCATTGTTTATTCATGTCACTTGAGTACCACAGTGTACTGAACTTCGCAACCAATAGTTCAAAAGGCTCGATGTCTGGGAAGGTCGTCATCTCCCAGGAAATAAAAGATATAAGGATCAAGAGCCAGCTGAATTGAAATTCATATCCTTGATCTTGTGCTTCTTTGCAGTCGAGTTCCAACTGGTTCACCAGGTACTTCGCCCAGTTCATCTGAAGGCCTTCCATGCACTTCCCTGCGAGGTTGACTACAAAACCGATGACTTGGGTAGGGCGGTTATTTCATACTAACTTCCCTGCAATCAACTAACAGGAAAGGCACATTGCACCACTCTGGATAGAAGCTACCTTGTATCCTTGCATTCCCTTCTCGGCATCGCCATTAGTGTCCTTGATCCTCTGTACTAGAGCGCAATCCATGGATTTTCCAGGGTAAAACTCCTGTGGATCAGGTCCTTGCATACTTAAGATCGTGATCCGATTGATCAGTGTCAGATCAACTGTTATATGATGGTTTAGCCACAAATAACCACCATGGTAACAAGATAGTAATAGCTTGACACATGCATTCACCTCCTAGTGTCGTCCGAATGGAGGAATCTTCATGACGTTCAGCAGGGTGGACTACACGAGGTTCATAGTCCATGACTAGGGGATTATCTTTGAGTTATTCCCCTTATTTTTGGTCAGGTACTTATGTGGGGTGAGCATGTTATAGACTTCGTGATATCCAAGGTTGAATTCACTAAACTTCAACACTACAATCTTATCTTGGTCTACTCGTACTGCGTGTATCCCCTTTGGGAGGTACGTCGTAACCAAGGTGTATTCGAAATCTCTAGGTACACTATCTCGATTTACTGTGCCATTCAAAGGTGGAATATAGGTGGGTAATATAATCAGGATCAATTTGGCATTTTCTAGATCATCCTTGTGCTTGGTTCACTTTTCATCTGATGGTCGGGATGGTATAGCTTCATGAGCAGAGGACGGAGAGGCTGGCAGTCCTCTCGTCAACGATTCTTGTACACCTGTAGACATCGACATGACTCTTTCAATCATGAGGTTGATCAAAAATTCTTCATCAACTTTCTCGGCAGCGCGCAACTCTTCTGACATACAAACTTGGGGTTAACAATCTCAGGTTTGGATGGTAATTTAGACACTGCAATAGGATAGAGGGAAATAGCGCAATGACCACTACGTAAAATCAACAAGTCTGCAATCTCAAATTCACGATTGGCAAAAGTGTTCTCAGTGCATGGCGTGATGAGATAAATAGGTACCTCGGTAATGGGTTGCTTGCAATGAGTATGAAGCCTTCATTAACTCTGTTATGTCTATTATGGCACAGTCCCAATGGTCGGATGACGAGTTGTCTATCCATAAATGTCTTTCTACCCATTCGGAGCGTTGTTCTAACGATTATAATCTCAACAATGGCTATATTGCTTTGTCATGGTGAAGTGCCATGTGTTGTTGTTCTGATATCCCAACAAAGCTCCAATTTTGCAAATTTTCCTTGTGCGAGGTTTCCTCTGGAACCTTCTACAACTTTTAGATCTTAGCTCTCTTCTTACTTAGCTTTCTATCCTTCTTCCCAGTGAGCTTCGTCTCAGCATGCCTTTTTTCGTTCTGATTCATATCGTCTTTTGGTATAGTTACTTCACGCTATTGAGATTATTTCCTAAGATTCGAGGGTGATCCTTCTTATTTATCTGGAATAGGTACTTCAATCTTATGTGGGTCTTCTAGTGTTCCTGCAACTTCGACATCTAGGTCTCCAGTGCTAAATAACTTCGATCTGTTCTTATGTTCTTCAATCAAGTGTGCGATCCTTCTAGTCATGAATTCTTTTAACTCTTGTTTCTTCTGCTCTAAATCTTCTTCTTTGTCTTGCCTTCTGGCATGATCTCTTTCAATCCAAGGTTTTCCTAATAGCATGGTAAATGGGGCACTGTTCTTAGTAAATCTAATAATCTCAAAATCTTCCTTTGTCAAAATTCCATTGGCATTCATAGATATCTAGGTGAGCTTTCCACATAGGTTTATTAGATTTCCTTTGAATTGTCCTATTCTGCCTAAGGAAGGAATCATAACATGCCTCCCTATAGATTCCCAAGTTCTCTTTGTCATAATATTCACCTGTGTTTCTCATCTAGAACACAGTCAATGTCGAAGTCTCCTATTCTCGCTTCAAGGCATTCCTTTTCTTTGAAGATCTTTGGTAATCTGACATGTCGGTGGTCATTCAGAGTTTCTTTCATATGTAGCAATGCTTTCTCTGATTCTTTCTGGGATTCTGTCATAATATTATGTTTTGGATCTACCTTAGGGTTTTCTTGTCTCATGTTAATTCCTTCAAGCTTAGCAATCATTCTAGGGAAATCCAATACTTCATGGTCCATATCTTTACAACAAGGACAACTAGGTCTTCTCCCGGGGAATTCCTTAGCAAGATGTCCCAGTTTTATGCAACTGTAACAGAGGGTTTATCCTCTCTTTCTTTTAAATGATCCCCAACCTTTCTTGTACTGCACGCTAGGATCATGGTAGCTAACCTGTAAGCATTTCTTTCTAGTGTACTGCATACACTTATTAGTCCAAACATTCTTTCTATGTATAGGTATAACCTATTTTTCACTATTCTTATCATATCTACTCATATCAAATATTCTTTCATCTATTAATACCCTAGTTTTCAAGCTAGGATAGAATCTATCAAATATACCTCGATCCATACTACTGAAAAAACAAATTCCACTTATCTTACTTCTATAGAGCACAAATCTTTCAGATCTAGAACTTTTCACTATTCTTACCTTTATCAGAGCACAAAGCTTTCAAATCTTACCTCTTTTAGTCAAAACTTCTCACTTTTACCTTTCTCATAACACGAATATTTCAGATCTTACCTCTTTTATTCAGATCAAACTTCTTTTCCTTAGCATAGAGATTGTTAAACTAAGTAGAGTACTGCACACTAGAGCAACATATCTATGCACAAAGATTTCACTCTTTCAGGTCAGATCTTTGCACAAAGCTTCTTCTTCCTCGGCTCCCAGCAATCATAGTTTCAGGTCTTGGCAATGAAACCATTTGTTGGCACAGAGGCAGAACCAGGGTTCAACGCTACAACAACACACCAAAAAAACCCTAACTACCGGCCCTTTCAAAAACACCTACAAAGCAGATGAATTCTCACCCGAGGTAGAGGTAGGGGTGGTTGCAGGACTCAGGTGTCTGCAACCTTAGCTAGGACACAGATCTATGATTACAATACTTAATAAAGAACTTAGCACCGTCATTTCTTTATTATTTAACCAATATCTACTTCGCAGATAAAACATAGCATCGTAGCATTTACCCTGATCTAATGTATCTAAGAACTTATCATAGATAAATGGATCAGATCTAGCAGATTCAAGCACTAATCACATTCATCTATATCAGATCAACATCCAGATTCATCAGAAGCACAAAGCATAAACAGATCTATCTATCTATCTATCTATATCAAGAAATTAGTAAATAACACATAAATACATCAAAACATCGCACAGATTAGAATAACACAGTATTTACATGGTTCACCCCCTCCCTGGGGCTATGTCCACCAACTCTTCTTCTTTATTAGCTTCAATCATTCATCTACATGCACAGAGCCACAAAAACCCTACTCCGCATAGGACAGGAGATCTGCGTGCACCTCGGTAGATCCTCCTTCCCCGAGCTAGGTCTAACACAAAGCCTTTCACGGTATTTTACAACCACTTGCACTTAGCTCCGCAAGTTCTCACAATATGCATAGAGCATCTACAAATCATACTTGCACTTAGCACTTAGCTTATCAACCTTACATCACATAGATGCCCATTCCCCCTCCTTACATTTCCTAGACATCTATTTATACTTTACAAAATATGCCTAAACATGGGTAAACCCATGGACTGACATCCCATTCCCATTACATATTCCCAAATCCCAAAAATGACCCAAAAAGGGGCCAAGATCCTACAATCTCTTCTTCATCTTGTGCTCCATCTTTGATAGGCTATCGAAGTCCCAAAATAGGTCAACATGACCAAGGATCCCCCCAAAACTTGGTCAAGGGCCAACAATAACCGTAAACCAACTTGGAGAAACGATTAGCCAGCCACACCAGTGGGTCGTTGGGCTAGACAGAACAAGAATCTTAGGGTTTCTAAAGTTACCACATTTTGGCAAAGGCCATTATGTGACACCATGCATCAAGTAGCTATTAGAAGTCGCACATGGAGGGGACATATGGCTGGACAAACTTGTCCCCATAACTATTGAGCTTATCACACAAATCGCAGGGTTACCAACCCGGGGTATGGATCCCGCGTTGATTCTCGATGAGAAATACAAGGAGAAAACGTTGGCAGAAGAAATGAAGAAGAAATATGGCACCACCAGAGGGATGAGGGGAATCATAATCAAACGACTCAATAGTGCATCTACACAACTGGGTGCAAAGATCTTAGCTTGCAAATTTCTCCGAAAATGTCGCAAAGAGAAAGTACCAATAGGAGTCATTGTAGTTGCAACTCAATGCGCAGAAGGCACCTTTGTGAGTTGGGTGCCATATCTATTGAACTTATTTCAAGAGGACTGCAAGGAAGCACAAGAACTAGGCACATAGTTTCATTACTCGTGGTTGATTACCCTAATAGCCTTCATGGGATGGCGAGAACTAGGGTATGTGATATTTTGTACCAGACAATATCCAGTGGGAGTGAGATACCTCTTACTGAGATCCAGGCCACAAGCTAGGCATAAGAGGGAGAACATGGTCATATTCAAAGCATACCTACAGGACATACAGGAAAATATCAGTCGATCATGGAGAATAACACTAGGGGCTATTGTGCAATATGCGGACATCGCCAATTTCCAGGCCACAATACAAACAATGTGGATACAACCAAGGCAAGACCCAAATAAAAAGTGGCTACAAATGCGCTACTGCAACATAGAGGGTGATATCAACATGGTCATCAACAAATGGCCTAATGAATGGAGGATCCCAACCATTACCTAGGAAGTACCGAAAAAAATAGAAGGAGAGGAAAAATAGGTGGAAACACAGCCTCTAGAAATCCAAGTGCCAAAGAAACCACGAACGGGCCAAGGAAAGCTGACTCAGGCAGATGAAGGGTCCAAGAATACAAGGACCCAAAAGGGGAAGAACAAAACTACACAGCCGACCACAGGACAACTGAAACAAGCTAAGGGAGCGAGGGAGACTGCCCCAAACCCCATCACATAGGAACCAGGGGTAAATAAGAGACCAGTCGCGCAGGAAGGAGGAATGGGAAAGAAATCAAAGGTGCAATGAGCATCACTAGACTATACGATCACAGAGGACGATAGGGAAATGATCACCAAAATGGTTCAGGATTGCTTAGCAGAAGATTTTGATCATGCAGCGCATCACAGGGATAAACTGCAAAAAGAGATGGAAGAAATGGGACAGTTCCTCAAGAAATTTAGGGAAGCATAGACAACAAGTAGCAGCAAAGGCATAGAGCCACTGACAATACATGCCAAAGAAAGAGTGAAGGTTGACTAACGAGACCCAGTCCACCCCATGCCACACACAAATGCAACGATTTACATCAAACCTAGCATGTTGCGCATGGATGAAATAGTGGGGCAAACACCCCTGAATGATTTGGACCACATTCAATTGGTCTTGACACGGATGTCATCAAGGGAACTACACAAATTGCAAGTTAGTGTCAATCATGAGGTATAATCTCGTGCACATAAAAACTTAGTCAAGCTACAACACACAACAAAGAAGCACAAGGCACTAGAAAAAATCTGTGAGCAAGCCAAGCTCGAAACTTAGGAGGAAAAAGAATGAAGGAATGAGCTAGAACGAAGAGTGGCGAGATTTTTTGAGAAACTCCCGAGCACCGCGTAAGGGAATGAGCTCCTGGTAGCAGGAAAGATTGACAAGATTGCATAGGCAATTGATCAATATCAGAAGAAGATTGAGAATATTTGTGAATAGCTCACACCAACCACTCCACCGGTAGTGAAAGAGTGAAGGAAGAAGGAAGAAACAGCGCAGCTGCAGGAGATGGAACAACAAGTTAGCACAACAACTAAATTGCTTGATCAAGCAGCGCATCTTTGGACAAGGTTGGAGGAGGATCCACAGGTCCAACGCTGGGACAAGGAAGAGGAAAGGATCAATGCAATGATTCAAGAACTCAAACAGAGGTAGAAGACCATGCCAATCCCAAAACGAGTCAAAGGGATGCAGAAGATAAAGAAGATGCAGGCATAACTTATCATTGTGAAAACACAGAAACAAGAGTGGAAGGCTCAAATAGAGCCACTACAGGAACGGGTAGCAAAAATACTCGCACAAGAAGAAGGAGCTAAAATAAATATAACAGAGGCCCAGACTAAATATGCAGGATTGTTGAGCGATGAAGTGGTAGTTTAGGTAGTAGACACCACCAAGGAAAAGACCGCGTAGGCACTGACAAAAGCAGCAGAGCTCAAGGAAAAGTTACAGACGATCACCAAGGAGATCGAAGAAGCTCATAAGGACTAGGTGACTCGAGACGAGTCACATATTAGTGTTGGGGGCCTATTGGCACCAGGACAAAGTTGAAAAGAGGATGATCGTGGGAAAGAAAGCGTGCAGAAATGGAAGAAACAACTAGAAGGTAACACAAGATGTGTGCATGCAGTAAAGCGTGCACAAGGAAAATGACAGCTGGAGGAAGAAAAACACATGTGCATGGGAGAAAGACCTAATGTCGGTAGGGTTAGGGTTTTGGTAATACATTGTAAAATGGTTGAAGAGACCGATACATATAAATAGAGATACACAGGTATCACAGAGAGGTTGATTCGCTTTTGTATTAGTTCAGTTTTTGTAATGCTCTAGCATAGCTATGTACAAGTTGATGCATTATGTAATATGGTTATGGACCAATTTTGTACGTTGGTGAGCTAAGAATAGAGGAGAGGAGGCAGAATATCTGAGGATTAGATCACAGGATAAGGAATCTGGTGTGATCTAGTTCGCCTCATACAAATCTTACCCATCAGAGGGAATTGTAAGAGCGCAACACTAGAGATGAAGAACTACCATAATAAAAGAGCCAAGAGCCAAATATTTGTGGACGTAGCCTAGGGGTGGGTGAACCATGGTAATACCTGTTTAATGTGATGAATTCATGTATATCTTTATTTTCTTTCAACAATTAATTGTTATGATTAATGAATGAGTTAATGCACTGTTATGGAATATGATTGTGTTGATTGGGGAACTAAACCATAAATGATAGATGAAACCCCATGAGTACTAGTAGATTGTAGTCATAATTCATAGTAGATGGATCGTATTAACAATCTGCTATCCCATACTCAATCCTAGGTTGTAAACACCTGAGTCTTATAGCCACCCATTTAAAGCTATCTCGGGTGAGACTGCGTAGTGCACTCTGTACACTGTGTTGCCTTCTATTTTACCAGGAGGGATGATAGTTTTAGAGGATTTGTTGGAAACCTGAAAGACATGAACCCTGGGTCAATAACTCAGACAGTAAAAGGAAGTAGTTAAAACCCAACAACCAATGACATAAATGTAATTGTTCAATAAGTTCAAACAAGAGCATAAATAAGTTAAAATTTCCATCAATACATTTGTGCAACAAAGACCATGGTTTGTTAGACCCGTCACTATTCGTGATAGTTGTTGTTGTCATTATCATGTGGAATTTGAGTTATATTATGACACTTTTCTTGATTTTGGCAAAACTTTATGGTCAAGTTCACCTCCTCCTTCCACATTCTATGCTTTTATATCTGAAATTCTATGTGAAAGAGAAGATGATGAATTATTTTACCGAAAAAAATGTGTTGGTGGAAAGAAATGTGATTGTTGTGGAAATCTGAGTTTGTTTCACTCAAAGTATCCTATTGATACGAATGATCAATCATTTTCTAATATAACAGTCAATTGGTAGAGATATGAATATATCAACAACACGACTCCACATTCTTCAAATGTTATTTCCAAAAGGATTGATTTGAAAGTAGATAAAACATGTGTAATAGATTTTTTGAAGAATTTTGAGGAAGAAATTTATAAATAAACCAAGCATTCACATAGAGCTCAATGGAAATACCTACAATTCAAACAATCTCTTGAAGTATTTCCACCAAGGACAATTTTGTTTGTAGTTGATTTTGCAAAGAATTACACATTCACTACACAAAGAAATACAGAGTGAATATTATCATTCTGATCAAATCACTATATGTGTCCACGTTCTATATAGACATGCTCTGATCCAGAATCGGATCCAGGAGGCTTCCCAGGTCTAGAAAAGGCTCAAAATGAAAGTTCTCGGAATTAGACGAAACCAATTCCATTGCGACCGACTCGTCGTGCTGATTCCATCCATATATTTACTTTCTCAAACAGACATTGTATGTGAGAGTTATCGCACTCTAATCGTTTTCCCAAACAACTAAAAAGTCAACTGGTCAAAGAGTGACATGGCAACATGTGAAGGTGACATGTGGCAGTGGTATAAGATGACACATGGCAGGATGGATAGGCAAACATGTGGCAGGAGTTGGTGACTGGAATGATGTGTTGGCAGGTGGTTGTACTGGTGACTTGACTGTGCAGTCCAATTGGATAGTGCCATGTGGCCCAATCCAATGGTGCCACGTGGCACCCTGGATTAGGAAAATAATAACTAGTTCAAAATTTTGGTTTTATTTATCCTCCATGAGAATCGAAATCCAGACCTATTCTAGCACCAACGACTTTCACAACACTCACTGGCCACAAATGCACATCGCCACTTGTTAATGTGTATCATTATTTATTGTGATATGGTTAAAACAAGGGGCCGGTAGACGGGAGTCAACCCTATGACCCCGACCAACCATTAAGTGTTTTGACCATATATTGCAATGTTTGTTAACCATATGGTTATAAAGCCATATTATCGCGTGCTAGGATTATGCTACGTTTAATGCCATATATTATTAGTTTAGTACTATCCCTTATAAAAAGGAAGTATCTCATCAAATAATTCCATATGGAAAATGGTTTTTATTTATTTATATTTTATTACCCATTTAAAAGGTAAGAGATTCGAATCCTCATAAAAGTGGGTGGTTGAAACCATATATTTTGCCATGTTTTATGCAATTGGTGAGATTTAATGCCACAAAGAGTGGGTTTGTTGGGATTTGATCCCACAACCACTACTTTTTAAACCAAAATTTTTTACCAGTGCTGCTACAGGTCAAATTATGCCAAACATTGCAGAATAGTGAGTTTTATGCAGAGAGGCCAGGGAACTAGCCAAGCTTTGGAGGCGATTTCTGGGAGCTATACTCAGTATTTTTTAGTGTCGTCAGTTGTGTTGGATTTTTGAGGTTGATTAGAACACATTGATACTAGCATGGATTCCATTTGATGTAATTTTTCTGTACTTTTCAAGCATTGAAGAATTAATAAAGAAGCCTCCCCCACTGAGACAAAGGCCCGGAGACGTAGGCAATTTTGTGTCGAACTCTGTTATCACTTATCTTGTTATGGTTTGTTGTTCTTATTGCTTCAGTTCAGATCTGTATATGAGTTTATGGATGTGATTTAATTCTCTTATCTTCATCCTCTTTCATTAGCTTCTTAAATGGTTAATAAACGCATGCAAAAATAACTCAACCACAGTCATTAAAAGATCTTTTTGGATCATGCTCAATGGATTCTTGATAATATAGAAAACACCAATGGAAATTGACATGTTATCAAAGAATATCACTTTTATATAAGTGATGATCGAGCACATGATACACATTATGTACAACATTGTTTTGATAAATTTTATGATTCATTGAAAGAACATGGGATCAGATTCGATCAACATTGGATATGATCAGATGGATATGAGGGTCAGTTCAAATATTCACGATCATTCTATTGGTTATTTCATCTTCATGAGAAATCAAACATTACATATTGTTGGAATTTTTTTTAGAGTGGTCATGGAAAATGAGAGCACGACGGTGCAGGGGCATGTGTAAAACAAGCACTTCAAAGGTATCAGATGAACCCTCATGCCTATTGATTTGAATCCGTTGATCAAGATGTTGAATGGTGCAAACTAATGCTAAGCCACGAAAATAATATGTCAAGAGATGTGCATAGGTGTGTACATATATACATGTTACACATGTACACAAGATATTTGTATTCACGTGTTCAAATTTATATGATATTCAATCATTTTCTTGGTAGATATCAAGTTAACAAGTTCTTGTCTTGTGCAGGTTTTATTTGTATGTTGGAATCCAAGATGTAACAAGATCAATCCCATATGAATATGGTACAATACATGGGACACAAAATGTGCATTCAGTTAAAACAAAACACTATCAAAATGCGTTTTCATTTTATAGAAGAAATGAATCTTGTTTTTGTTCAGTTTGCATAGGGGACACAGAATCAATAGAGATTTGCGAAAATGAAAATGCAGAATATGTTAAATCTTGGAGACATACCGAACTTAATATAAAAGGGAAAATTCGACTTGCAAACTCAAAGAATATGGAATCAAATGAAACTGTAGTGCCAGTTGATGGCGATAGAGTTTCTGATCTTGTTAGAGACTGTATTTTTTAAGTTTAAATATTTAAACAACTTGTAGATGTACTTGTGTGATAATCTAACATGAACTACTTGTTGGAACATATCGAATTATTTGTAGGAGATGTCTCTGTCATGGTTTCACCTATAGACAACACCGAAAATGTGAAATATTATTTGATGTGATGCACAGAACAAAAGATGAGGTTATTAGAAGATTTTGATGATAACGGTTTTATATATGAAAGAGGATCCATCGTATTGAAAGGATATTTTTTTCAAGAAACCCATCAAACCGATACTCATGTTCACTTTCAAGACTATCATTTGGATTTCATAAGTTGTCAATATAGTCATTTGGTATGTGCAACGGACATAAAATTAATAGAAGTTCAATCAAGAAAAAAAAAAGTTAGAAAATGGAAAATGTCCAAAGCCGATCATGAATGAATAATTGAAGATGGCATACCATTAGGATTTCTTTAAACAAGTGACATGTACATTCTATAATTTTATATTTTTCATTGAAATTACATATATTTATGAATATCTAGGATTCTAGAATCATTTGGTTTAGTTTACTTTCATGGTCCATTCAAATAAGAAAAGTTATATTTTTGATGAATTATAAAGTTTACCAAGCCTTATTTCCAATTTGAGGGAAGAACCTATAGATTGTATAGGGAACCTAAAATGACCTATACTTTGGGTGATTATACTATTCTTACAAATTATCCATCGTATACACAAATCCTTTAATGCATAACCAATTTACTATATAAATGATTTGCGTTCATTATTTGCAATGATTGAAATACTTTTTCATATGAAGAGGATAACTTCATATCAAAACTAGGACCCATTTCCATGTCATTATAAGGGACTATTGATGGCTTAGAAAAACTTTCACTAAATTTATTACCTTTCATAAAATCATCCACCTCTCTATTAATATCTCTAGGAATAATATCATTCTACAAATAAAAAATAACAGGTCATCTACTAAGGCTTGGTTTGTTGCATTTAGATTTTCATTTTTTTAATTGAATTTGGACTATATTGAGAATTCAAGGTAGTGTATGATTAACATCCTAATTAAAAAAATTTAAGACATCTTAAAAATTATCAATTTTAATTATGAAATTGTGAATTTTAATTCCAAAAGTGTTGAGATATTAAATTGCTACAATGTACATTTAGATTTCAATATCTTGAAGCAAATCAAACAAAATTGAAATTATGAGCTACTTGAAAAATCTGTATTATGAACCTAACACTACTTATATTCTTCACATTAAACATATTTTTCAGTAAGTTTGATTGAAAAAACTTAATTTGAAAAAGAATTTGATTTTGTGACCTGATAAAAAAAATAAAAAATAACACCATCTACTAAGGCTTGGTTTGCTGCATTTATATTTTCATTTTTTTAATTGAATTTGGTGTATATTGAGAATTCAAGGTAGTGTATGATTAACATCCTAATTAAAAATTTTAAAGACATCCTAAAAAGTATCAATTTTAATTACGAAATTGTGAATTTTGATTCCAAAAGTGTTGATACATTAAATTGATTTGTAATGTGCATTTAGATTTCAATATCTTTAAGACAATCAAACAAAATTGAAATTATGAGCTACTTGACAAATATGTATGATATTACCTAACACACATTTTAAACATAGTTTTCATTAAGTTTGATTGAAAAAACTTAAGTTGAAAAATAATGTGATTTCTGACATGATAACAAAGTTGGAAGTTTACTCAATGTAGACCTTGTATTGTGGATGGTGCATTGCTATCCCTGCAAATTTTTTAATAGAAAGTTATTCAGTGATATTGAACAACACTCATAGATGTCATATTAATGGCACCAGTGAATACTTCCAAGGTGCTGAGGATTGATAATCCATCATCCCTTTTCTACCCATTTCGTTACATAAACAATTTATATCAATATAAATTTTAATCAAAATCGCTTACTTATATTAAAGTATATTTTAATTTCACATATTAAAAAAGGTTAGATCATGTTTTTATTTCAATTTTTATTTCAAAGTTTATTTTTATTTTTCATTTTCTTGAATAAATATATTGAAATCTTGAAAAGAAACCAAGGATGAACATAACCAGTTTAGCGTTGGATTGTCATTTCATTGTGAATTTTTAGTAAAGAAACCAAGGATGAACATAACCAGTTTAGTTATGAATTGTCATTTCATTGTGAATTTTCAATTTTGAGTTCAGGGTTTTTACTAAATTTTGGATTGATAAGAGTCTATGATCTATCAAAATAAAGGAGGGGCCTAAATTGATACGATTATCAATATGCCTGAATTTACAAAAGCATTGTTAAATTCAATTGATTATCACTTGAACGGAATGGAATAAAATTCATATCACCCAAGGAAAACTGTCAATGCTTTTGCCTCAGTAGTCTAATACTAATTTTTCATCACTAATACTGATTTTTCATCACCCTGGACTCATACTTTCCTTTTATGTTTTCACTCTCATAAGAAGCTCTCACATATTTTTAATATACAATATTGTTTGTTGTTTTTTCCATTCCAATATTATTAATAGGAGGAAATTGAAAAGTTTGAAACCTAACTTGAGCAACCCTCTAGTCTTCAAGCCTCATCTCCGAGTGTTGATTGGGGTAAGGGGCTCTAAAGTGGGAAACTATAATTTTATGATTTGTTTGACTATTTTCAACCATATTTGCAAATCAAACAAAATTGAAATTATAAGTTGTAGAAACTATAATTTGATGATTTGTTTGACTATTTTTAACCGTATTTGCAAATCAAACAAAATTGAAATTATAAGTTGATCATAAAACATAAATTATCGTTTCACCATCATAAAAATTTAAATTATAAGCTATTGATTGTGTATAAATAAACAATAAACAATATATTCCACCATCATAAACAATATAAGAGAAATCATAGATGAA
>JZKD02S0555228.1:242964-258025 GCA_000966675.3 Picea glauca | reverse complement strand
GTACTGTGTATGTGTGTGATTGTTTATTTATTACTGCTCATTATTGGATAATAATTCTACATTGATATAACATTTGAAGAAAAATGATTATAATTATGCTATTACTGATTCACCCACCCTCTCAGTAATCCAACAGATATCTATCCTTTGAAAATTTATGAATATGAAAGTTCATACGTTATAGAAACATAAAATGGAAAGATTAAATTTATAAAAAAACTTAAAGGTAGGTAAGCATTTATAACAAATTTAAAGCATCAAAGACATATATTGAAAAAACTAGAACAACTATATTTTTTACTATGATGCTATATATAATGAACATGAAAATATTTAAATATAAAAAAAAATGTAACATGTAGAAGATAATCTGTATTTGTGTAAATTGTAGAAGGTAATTTTTAAGATAATCTATGTGTAACATATTAAAATTTAAGGGCAAAAAATATAGCTAGCTAAAAAAGAAATAATTATTTTAATTTCTAAACATTAGTTACTTGTATGTTACAATCAGTAAGACATTAAAACTTTTGATCCATAATCTAGTAGCCTAAAATAAATCACTGACAAAAAATTTACTTAAAACTAAAAAAAGAAACAATATTACCTGATATGTTGTTGCTATCCTCTTAGATATATGCTCAGAAAAAGATTCAATGAATCATTGAATAAACCCTTAGTGCAGATCTCATCATGGCACTTGGAACAAATTGCCAAAAATAACTTTTAGGGTAAAATATCAAAAGACTAATCAACAACATACATAGGTGGCACCATCAATAGAAGATGACAGTGACAACATACACAGGGTGACATTAGGAAGGATATGAGGAGGGAGACACCAATAAAAAAATGAGGAGGGTGACACCAACAAGGAGAACCAGGATCCCCAAACAACAACCAAGAAGAGATCTACGGAAAGATGGAAAATACCCATAGGGGTCAGCAACAACAATAGGTTGGAGAGGTAAGCCCATGGTGGCTTAATACACCAAGAAGAACTATCCTAGAGGGGTCGTAGCCACTCAATTAAATAATTAAATAATTTAAACAAATAATATTTTATAACATAAAATATTAATTGTTAAATCATAAAAATCAACAAGAAAAAAAAAAGTCAAGAGAGGGGATCCAAAGTCAAGGTGGATAAATTTATTTAGGAAGAAGAAAAGAACAAAACCAAAAACCCACACAACAATTAAGGGGGTTGTAACTCAAGTAAGGGTGGTTTCAATACAAAGTCAACAATTAAATTCTTCCAAAGGCAAGGTGGCTAACTTTCTTTAGGAAGAAGCAAAGAACAAAACCAAAAACCCGCACAACAATTAAGGGGGGCGTAACTCAAGCAAGGGTGATTTCAAGACAAAGTCAAGAATTAAGTTCTTATTTAATGGCAGAATGTCCACATGATTCTCATGATATTTACTTATAAGATTTTATCATCCCAACATACAAGGAAGATCAATGATGTGACCATGCCCTTCTTAACTACTCCTAGTTCTCATGGACCACCCTAGGAGAGAAGAGGGTCACACATTATCTCAACTTGATACTTAACCAAGAAACAAAATAAACCAAAAACCCAAAACCCACACAACAATTAACTATATGAGTGGTTTCTAGATTTTTCACAGACGAATACATAGAAAACTAAAACTAGGAAAATCATCTTGAATTCATTCAAGTAATTAATACATGATATTTCACATATTCAGGTTTGTCCCTATACACGGACAGGGCCGAATTCGGCCCTCTCAACCTCCTAAAACACAAACTGTAAATAGATAAAAAAATATTTAACTAGGAAAGGGATATATTTACCTGAACCAACGACAACGTAATCAAGCCAGCCCTTGTACATGGACAATGTAGAATTCGACTCTGTCCCTCTACAGGGACATGCCCAAATTTGTCCCTACCCATGTACAGGGAAAGGCCTAAATTGCGCCTTGTCCATGTACAGGGACAGGTCCGAACGCGAGCCTGTCTCTGTACATGGACATGGCTGAATTTGGCCCTATCAACCTCCTAAACCACAAACTGTAAAACTACTATAAAATTATACATCAAAATAAAATAAAACAAGTGCAAGTATTGCATGGTAGTAATCCCTATCAAGAAAATTTAAATCTATGCAAGAATTATGTAAGATAAAAATATTTGAGACTACATATCCTTGTTGTGTAAGTTTATTATTATTGATAAAACCAAAACCATTTTGATGCAAAGTTGAAATTTACAAAAAAAATTGAAATATAAATATAGATTATCATGAAATTATAAATTGGGGTTGAATATTAAAATCGATCTTGTCCCTATACATTAAAAGAGTCAAATTTGGGCCTGTCCCTATACAGGGACAGGGACAAATTTGGTGTTGTCCATGTACAGGGACAGGCCCGAATTCAGCCATGTCCATGTACAGGGACAAGCCTGAATTTGGCCCTATCCATGTACAATATTAAATTGGGGTTGAATATTAAAATCAGGCCTATCCCTGTACATGGACAGGGACGAATTCGGGCCTACCCCTGACAAGACACCTTTGGTGTTTTCCATTTGGGCATTGAATATTTAAATATGTGGATGAAAGCAATGTTGTTATTTAGTTTCCAAAACTGATGATGACCATGTAAGTTGGTTGACAATAATGAATAGATAGGTGAAAAAAGTTTATAATATAGGAATGTGTTGGCCCTTGGTTATGGAAGAAAGGTGAAGTATGAGCTGTGCAGAAGGCACATAAACCAAGGAAGGGTCAAAGTGGGAAAAGAAGCGGAAAAGAAAGAAAAATATAGGCGTTGGAAGCAAATATCAAGGAAGACAAAGTATCGAAGAAGAGGGATCGTGGACAACTCAGCAAGAGGAAAAATACATCAATGAGTGCTTTGGAGAACCTCATGGAAAAGAAGGAAAGACAGGTTGGTGAAGCCCTGAAAACACGGGTCAAGTGGACCTAGGGTTTTGGATCTAGGGTTTTGACACCTAGAATTTGGTCATGTAATGTATAAATAAAGGTCTAGAAGACCTGGGAGGGTTCATTCTAAGTTGGTTCTAGTTCGAATATTGATGTTTGTTGATTATTGTTGTTGAGAGCAGTATTGAGACTGTATTGTAAGATCTTCAGTTGGGTGTGAAGATCAACCCTGCAGCTAGGTGCGCAGGGAGGGAAGGGAGAAAGAGAGAAAGAGATCTGTAGCTAAGTGCACAGATAGAACTGTATGTTTTCATATAATATACCAAGAAACACAGTTTCGTGGACATAGCCCTAGGGAGAAGGTGAACCACATATATCTTGTTGTTCTTTGTGATTGATGCTGTGTTATTTTCCATCTGTTAGCCTGTTATTGCATTGTTGTGTTAGATCTGAGATATAACTTCCGAAGTAAGATTAAGAGTGGTGAATAATATCTATATTGTTGTTTGTCATTATCCTGGACCCACTTTGCATTTCCTCTGGTTGTAGACACCTATGTGTTGCAACCCCCTATTGCTACTTCAGGTGAGACTGCATCTGCTTTGCAGGTGCTACTAAAATGGCTAGTAGTTAGGGCTTGTTGGTGCGTTGTTAGAGCCAAACCCTGAGTCTACCCCTGTGCCAACAAATGGTTCTGTTGTCGGGACAGGGATCTGCTTGAGGGAATTTCAAAGTGGTTCCCATCAAAGACAGAAATTCAGAAGTGGATAGAGGAACAAGAAAAGGACTTCGTCAAAGCCCAGAACAAGAACCCTAGCATTAGTACAGAAGACTAGTTGGGAAAGTACATCTTCACTGACATACACGAGATTTTATTTGGAGGAATTCATAACAAGTTATACGAGTGGTTAGCCAGATTAGCAGATACCCAGTTTGAGATCATATCTAGACCACCTATGGTTTGGACAATGACATTGATCAAGAAGGTCAAGAGAGTTGATAATGTTGTGTCTAGAGCAGTGGATATTTAGTTTGATAGCACTATTGGAGGGTACATTACTGAGTTTTCCATTGACAGAGTAGAATCGTATAGTCAAGCGGAGAGGTATTTCTTTAAGGGACCTAGAAGAAAGTTTCTACACTTCTTGAAACTAAGGATTAAGATGCCATTGCATGAGAAGAATATCTTGAAGATATAGTAAAGATAATGTTCAAGAATTCAAACAACGATAGTGAAACAGAGGCTGGACACACACGCAGTGGGAGACCGTTCAGAGAGGTTCCTCTTACGAACCTATTTAAGAAAAACTACAGAGGCAAGGGATTCTACAGTGGAGAAGAAGCAGATTTAAAAGAATAAGAGTATTCAGAGTCCGCAAGAACAAAGGAAGTACAGACCAAAGAACTTCGTCAAGGAGAGACAAAAACTTTAGGAACTGCACATACTATCGAAGTAAGTACTATTACTCCTCTTGTTGTTTTAGAAGAATTAAGTAACCAAAGTAACCAAAGTAGTCAGAGCCATCAGAGTACGGTTACCAGTAGTTTAGTATATACTCAGTCAAGAAACCAAGGAAGATCTATGGCAGATGAAATTAGGTTACCTATATTTAGAGGAGATGGCTTTGAAGATCCTGATCAAAACTAGTTCTTATGCGAAGCTGTATGGAGCATCAAGAAAGTCACCGATGAAGATATTAAGAGAACTCGGTTTAGTACTACCTTGAGGGATTGTGATCTGAACTGGTATATGAAGTTTGCTTCAGGACCTAGACAACCTAAACCGTTGAATGACATTAATACTGCATTGAGTGTAGAATTAAAGAAACCTAAGTCGGAGTCACAGTGCATTACAGAGCTGAAAGAAATCAAGGAGAAGGTAACTGAACCTATTTGGGAGTTTGATCACAGGTTTAAGACTCTGATAGGTCGTTTGAGTTTTTAGATTCTAGATGAATAGAACAAAGAATGGTTCATCGCTGCCCTCCTGCCACATATCAGAGTTCCTCTGATGCAAAAGAAGGTCTCTTTGTAGGTTAAAGCTTTGGATATCGCCATGAAAATAGAAGCAGCCCCTGTAGGAGAAGTCAACCTAGGTATGAGCCAAATCTTGAATTAGTTAACTAGCTTATCTTTACAGGTCGAAGATATGAAGAAAGACAAAAGAAAAGAGAAAAGAGAAGATATATGGTGTATCAGATGTAAATCAGAGGGCCATGACAAATAGAACTACCCCCTATTTCATGAATACCTAGCTTCTAGAGCACCTATTCCTTTGAAGCAAGCTATTGTACCTTGGTGCGAGGTATGTAGAACTAGACATCGCCCTGGTGAATGCTATTATATGAAAAAATATGTTCAGACACCTACCAATATTTACTGAACATTCTGCAAGTCTGTGGGGCATAATGAGAAGGACTGTAGGGATTATGATCTAATGCATGAAATATCAAGGGATACCTATAGAATTCAAGGAGAAGTACATCAAGAAGGAAACAATGTGTAGTTAAACTCCTCGGGAAGAGGAAACTTCAACCCTCATGGTGGATTCAGAGGAAGAGGACGAGGAGGAGGCATGGGTCGAGGCAGAGGACAGATCATCTACTTTAACTGCACACATCCAAGACATTTGGCAAGGGACTGTTAGAACCCTTATACCACTTGAAACTACTGTAACTCATTTGATCATGTTATCGAAGAGTGTCCAGTATTGCTAGCCAAACTTTAGGAGAGACGAGGAGGAAACCAACAAGTCCAATTGATATCAACAGAACCTCATGGTGAAGACCCCAGAGTCATTGTTATTAATAGAGGAGGCATTGTTACAGGAGAAGACAGAGTGATGCTAAGAAAGACTACAAAAGGATCCGGAATCAAAAGATCTACAGAGAAGGCATGGTTTTTTGATCCAATAAGAGAAAGGCATACTTTTGAGGAAGCAAGGAAAGAATTTGTAGAAGGACAAGCTTCTTCATTTTAGGCACAACCAAAAGTAATGGAATGTGAAATGCCACCAACATTTGATCAGTCTGCTATAGCTAGACAAAGAAAAGAGGTAAATAAGCTCCTAGACTTCTTATATACCTGTATCAATTTGATTAAAGATGAAAAGGTTGTACAAGAATTGCAACACCTAGTGAGACAGTATGAAATTGGGAGAATAGACCCTATGTTGAGTAGATTTGTGAATCAAGTATCAAGGAAAAGGAGAACAAAAAAGGAATTACACCTTAGCACTCAAATTGGAGACTATGATGTGGACTATGTGTTCCTCGAATTAGGATCAGAAGTGAATGTTATGACGAAGCAGACTTGGGCACTGATGGGAAAACCTAGACTAATTTATTCTCTTATCAGGCTCAGAATGGCTAATCAACAGGTGGTGAGCCCCTTTGGAAGACTAGAGCATGTCCCTGTATACATTGATGGGTTAAGGACATTTGCAAACTTCGAAGTAATTGAGATTTTTGATGATAGTTGTCCTTATCCTGCATTGTTAGGGATTGATTGGGCTTTCAACAATTCGATTGTTGTTGACCTAAAGAAGAGAAGAATGACATTTGAGTGTAATGGCCTTAAAGTCATTATGCCTCTGGACCTGAATGAAGGTCACACATACACATAACCTATCAGGGAAGAATACCGTGCATATGAGCTAGAGATTATCTATAAGCTGAGATTAGGACAATAGGATTACATTAATCCTACAATAGATGGAAATCTCAGCTGGCGAAGTGAAAGTGCATGTTCATTAGATTCAAAAGAGTCATTGGAAAACTAACATAACAGAATGTATGAAGTCTCCACACGGCGATGTGCCATACTGACGAGAGCAGTTCATTGGATTGGCACAGAAGTAAGCAATCTTCCAACATTTGATGGTTTGAATCATTTAGAGACACTTCTAGCTGAATTTGAGAGAATTGTACCAATACAACAGAGGATGTTGGGATTGGATGAAGGCTTGAGAGCCACACCATCTACATGGTGGGGAGCACATAAGAGGAAAATCGCGGAGTAGAAACAGTGTCGCACCTTACTGACAGTGCACTTTTCAAAACAAGTTGAAGGATGTGAAGTTTGTTACATAGGCCAGAGTTGTCCTAATGACCACATGCGAAGTTGTGAGAAGACCTAGAGAAACATTCCTAAAGAATAGTGGGTGCATAAGTTCATTAACACCTTGGATACTACGCCTATCAACTGGTATCTTCAAGCAGAACTGTGCCTCATCACTACAAACTGATATGGAATGACTCAGAACCTTATAGCTATGTTTATTTTTTAGATTCAGTACCTTATAGTAGATCAAGATTTACAAATTGTGAGGCAAAAGGTCTTTGAAGAGACACCTAACCTCCCCTTTTCCCAAGAAGAAGATGAATGGACTGCGCCTCTTCAACAGTTACAAGGATGTTATAATATTAATTTTGATGAGGATAATGACCCTAGAGATGTAAACATAGACAAAACTAAAGGTCATGGAGACATAGAAGGACCAGGGATTGAATTACCCTTTGTTGGACAACCCATTAAAATTAAGAATGTAAACATTGGAAGAGAGAAAACACCTAAGTTAGCAAATGTGGGATATTATTGGGATGATGCTACTATTAGCAAGATCACATAGCTATTACATGAATATCAGGACTTGTTTCCAACCAAGTTCACAAATATGAAGGGCATTAAAGGGCCCATGGGAGAAATGAAGATCCCTCTGAGACCAGATGCAAGACCTATCAAGCAGAGACCTTATAGATTGAATCCCAAATACAAACAAAAATTTAGGATTGAATTGGATAGAATGTTGGAAGCAGGAATCATAGATCATGTTGAAGAATCTGAATGGATTAGCCCTATGGTGGTCTAGGATAAGAAGTCAGGAGAAATCAGAATTTCTGTAGATTTAAGGAAATTGAATGATGCATGCCTACATGACCCCTTTCCTACACCCTTTACTGATGAAGTTCTAGATAATGTAGGAGGACAGGAGGTCTACTCATTCATAGACAGGGATGATTTTAGGGGCTAAATTTTGTTCATGGGCTATTTTTCCATGGTTTTTCCAAAAACGAGATTCTCTATTTTAAAAATGATTCATCCAAATTCTATAGGATAAAATTGTGTTACCTTAAAAATCGCCAAAAAATTATAAAAACTATATAAAATACTTAGAAATTTGAATATTTTAAAAAATATATTGCCAAACATTTATAGTTGACATATGAAGGATTAGTAGTATTCACCAAGGTTTCTACATCTTAAAATAAATGTCCATCCTTACAATCATCCTTGTTCATAGATGGATTTTCAGGATATCACCAGATCAGGATTGCTAAGGAAGATCGACATAAGACCACATTTGCAATAGAATGGGGTTCTTTTCAGTACACAATGATGCCCTTTGGGGTGAAGAATCCACCAGCTATATTTTCCAGGGTGGTGGTCGAAGCATTTAAGGACTTCTTACACAAGTTCCTAGAAGATTATTTTTATGATTGGACTGACTTTAGCCTACTTAAATACCATATTGAATGTTTAATATTGATGTTAGATAACTGCAAGTAATGCCATATTGAACTGAATTTAAAAAAATGAATTTTCTTTTCACCCTTTGAAGTGCTTCTCGAGCACATTGTGTGTAAGGGGTGTTGGTGGATCCTTCCAAGATTGCTATCATTGTTGATCTACCTCCCCCTATTTCAGTCAGGCAATTGCACATTGGATACTACAGGAAGTTCATTAAGGGTTATGCACATATAACAACACCTATGGAGAAGCTATTAAAGAAATATAGTAAGTTCCAATGGACAGAAGAATGCCAGCAGAGCTTCGAAACACTAAAGCAAAAAATGGTCACTGCACCAATCTTGGTTTTTCCATATTAGAGTAAGGAGTTCAATGTTCATGTCAATGCCTCATCCATTACATTAGGAGCAATTTTAGCACAACTGGGTGTAGGAAACATTGACCACCCTATAGCCTTTACTAGCAGGAAGCTTTCTACAACTAAAAGGAACTATACTACGACTGAAAGAGAAGGCTTGGTTATGGTTTATGCATTGCAGAAATACAAACACTATTTTCTGGGAGGACATTTTAAGATGTCCACTGATCATTCTGCATTAAATTACTTAGTCAACAAGCCAGTGTTGGGGGGAAAAATATGCATATGGCTACTACTATTCCAGGAGTATGACTTTGAGATTGTGGTCAATCCAGGAACAATGAATAAAGGACCTGGTCACTTATCTAGGTTAGAACATGGAGAGGAACCTACCAGTTTGGAGGATACACTACCAGATGCACAGTTGTTGGCCATCAAAAAAGTTGACAATCACTTCACTGAGATATTTCAGTTCCTTTCCACAAGAATGGCACCTCGCAAGTACACAGTCATTCAAAATAAACAGTTGGTTGTCTGCGCTGCCGACTTCCAACTTATAGAAAGACAGTTGTATAAGATGGGACTAGATGAGAACTTGAGGAGATGTGTTATGGAGGCAGAAAGACCATTGATTCTTGCAGAAGCCCATGAAGGCATCGTAGGCAGACACTATGCAGGGAAAGCAACAACGCAGAAGGTTCTCAGAGAGATGGCCTCTGGTGGCCTACTTTACATAAGGATGACAAGGATTACTACAGAGCCTGTGATGTATGTTAAAGAGTAGGAAGGCCTTCTAGAAGGGATAAGATGCCTTTAGCACCACAATTAACATTACAAGTATTCAAGAAATGGGCCATTGACTTTGTGGGACCTATTAACCCAACGGGAAAGCGCACATGAGCTAGATAAATTATCATTGCGATAAAGTATTCAACCAGATGGGAAGAAGCAAGAGCAGTTAAGGAATGTAGTGTAGCTACAACTTCACAGTTCATTTTTTAGGATATTATAACCAGTTTTGGATGCCCGAAGATCCTCATGAGTGATCAAGGCACACACTTCATCAACAAAACTATTGAATCCTTCACTTGGAATTTGAACTTCATCATCAGAAGAGCACTCTATACCACCCACAGGTGAATGGCACAGTTGAAGCTTTCAATAAGATCTTGGAGACAACACTGACTAAGATTTGTAGTGTCAACATACATGATTGGGATTTAAGAATTCCAACAGTATTGTGGGCTTATCGAACTACTTACAAGAAGTTAAAAACACAAACCCCATCTAAGTTGGTATATGGATTGGAAGCAGTAGTACCTATGGAATAATTGGTTCATAGTTTAAGAATTGCATCATTTACAGGTCTGGATGACACTGGCACTATTCAAGACAGGCTTGCGCAATTGTTAGAACTGGAGGAAGACAGGTTTATTGCAGGATTTCATCAGTAGGTACAAAAAAAATGAGAAAAGGCTTACCATGAAAGAAATATCAGGAGGAAAACATTTAAGCAGGGAGATTTGGTCCTCTTATATGACAACAAGTTCATGAAGCATCCAGGGAAGTTCAGGACACATTGGATTTGGCCATTTGAGTTTGCCTATGTTACAGAAGGAGAATTTTCACAGTTGAAGACCCTTAATGGAGAATGGAAAGAAGGATTGGTAAATGGGAGTTGATTGAAATTGTATTATGACAACCAGCTGCCTCACAGATCTCAGTAAAAGCAAGGAAGAAGGGTCTAGGTACCAGGTGTAGTTGAAATTGGGTACTAGAAATAGAAAAGACAGTCTGTACATGACAGGGAGGGACAAAGCAGAAAGCACAGGCTAATTTGCATAGTCTGCAGTTGAAGTGATATAGGAGGTTCAATCTTGTAGTGACTTGAGACGAGTCACATGTGAGTGTTGGGGGCCTATTGGCCCTTGTTTATGGAATAAGGGTGAAGTACGAGCTGCGTGGAAGGCACATAAACCAAGGAAGGGTCTAAGTGGGAAAATAAGCGAAAAAGAAAGGAAAAGATAGTCGTTGGAAGAGAAGATCAAGGAAGACAAACTATCAAAGAAGAGGGATCATGGACAACTCAACAAGTGGAAAAAGACATCAACGAGTGCTTTGGAGCACCTCATAGAAAAGAAGGAAAGATAGGCTAGCGAAGCCTTGAAAACACAGGTCAAGTGGACCTAGGATTTTGGTACCTAGGGTTTTTTATCTAGGGTTTTGACACCTAGAATTTGGTTATGTAATGTATAAATAAAGGTCTAGAAGACCTGGGAGGGTTTGTTCTACGTTGGTTCTAGTTCGAATGTTCATTTTTTTTTATTATTGTTGTTGAGAGCAGTATTGCAACTGTATTGTAAGATCTTCAGCTGGGCGCGAAGATTGACCCTACAGCTGGGTGCGTAGGGAGGGAAGGGAGAAAGAGAGAAATAGATCTATAACTAAGTGCAAAGATAGAACTATATGTTTTCATATAATATACCAAGAAACACAGTTTTGTAGACGTAGCCCTAGGGAGATGGTGAACCACGAATATCTTATTGTTCTTTGTGATTGATGTTGTGTTATTTTCCATCTATTAGCCTGTTATTGCATTGTTGTGTTAGCTCTAAGATATAACTTGCGAAGTAAGCCTAAGAGTGGTGAATAATATCTAGATTACTGTGTGTCATTATCCTGGACCCACTTTACATTTCCTCTGGTTGTAGACACATGTGGCTTGCAACCCCCTATTGCTTCTTCGGGTGAGACTACATCTGCTTCGCAAGTGTTGCTGAAAGGGTCAGTAGTTAGGTCTTGTTGATATGTTGTTAGAGTCGAACCCTGGGTCTGCCTCTGTACCAACATAATGGCTATGATAAATATACTACCTTTCTAGCTTTATAATGAATTGGTGAGTTGTAATGTCCACATACATATTTTTTAATGATGATATGAATAAAACAATGGTTTATGGAGAGAAAGTGCCAATGGAATCAATGAGGTGTGCCTGTAAAATTATCATAAACTCAGATCATTTCGAAAGTGCACACATATCCAGTCTAAAATCTTTGTATTGGAAGAGTTCATTATTATTCTTATTAGTAATTTTTCTTTTACATTGCAAAGACTAAAGTAATTGTTTTGTTTCATTTTGTCATTTTGTGTTGTAATTTTAACCTTTTTTTTACTTGATTTGTTGTAATTTTAATTTTTTCCCTATTGATTTGTCCTAATTTCAGTTTTTCTCCTCTATGATATATTTTTTACTCAATTGATTTGTGTGGATTCCACTATTCCTCTTCATGATTTAAGGTAGGGTTTATAATGAATTATAAAAAATAATAATGAACTGTTTAAGACTTTATGATAAGAGTGGAAATTATATTTATATATATATATATATAAATTTAAGGTAAAAGTGGAAATTAAATATATGGACAGGGCCAAATTTGACCCTATCCCTATACATGCATAGTGTTGAATTCGAGCATGTCCCTATATAGGGATAGGGTCGAATTCGACCATGTCCATGTAAAGGGATAGACCCGAATTCATTAAAGTGTTGATGAATTATTAAAACATAAAATGAAATAGTCTAACAATATTTGTTTATCGACTTGTCTAATGTTTGGTGCTAGTTGATCCAAGGTGGCAGTAGACTCAGACATATCATATACATGGTAGTTGGTGAATACTATGTTTAAAATAAAAAGAAACATCAATCCTAATCAACTTAAAGAATATTATTTTAATATGTAGAATCAAATCACTAGAATCTTCTTTTTTGAAAAAATAAAATAAAATAGTTTAATATGAGGGTTTTGTTCATTCTTATTAACAATAGAAATGTATATATTTTAGGTAAAAGTGGAAATTAAATACATGGACAGGGCCAAATTCAACCATGTCCCTATACATGGAGAAGGACAGATTCACGCCTGTCCCTATACTTGGCACCCAACACTACTCTAATCTAATAAAGTACTCTGTGGCCGAAGTTATGAATCAAGAACCACGAATCCCCCCTCCTTTGGGATTGATGGTCAATGATGTTTCGTCATTCATCCCTCGGTCGCCTTGATGCTATCCTCCTTCCTTCTCAAGTCTCAAACCTCTGAATACGTAGATATCCACAATGTTTCCACCTTGGGTCCAATGATTCATATTCACCTTTACACTTCGGGCTTTGGGAATTCAACAGAATGGCCCTTTTCTCCTCGCAATTCTTCTAGAGCTCTAATCTTCCAAACCTCCTAATCTTCCGACATGTGTCCTGGAAAATTGGACGGTCATGATTTGTTCATCTCTTTATGAATTCAGCTATCTCGACTCCCTATACACCTTTAAACCTCTGAATAGAAAAAGTGTCAAAGATGTTAAGGGTTGTCGACCTCATAATTTCCCCCAGATCTGACCACCATCAAATCTTCGGGTGATCTCCCACTAGATCTCCACCATAGATTTCTTGAAACTCTTTCCTTCAAGGGATTATGGTCATTGTCCCTAATGAGTTTAACCTCCTGAGGTATATGAGACCTTTGTTAACCCTTTGGGTGTGTGCCTCTCACACTATAAAGCGTTGGGACTTAGAGGCTTTATAAGTTTCCTTCCTCGGTGCTTATGGTGGCTATCTCTCCTGAGCTTGGGTTCTATATGTATATGATACCTCTGCCTCCCCTCTATGCGCTCGCTTCGAAATTTTATATGTTCGGACTTAGAAAAAATTCTAAGTCTTTTCTCCTTGAAGGCTTAGATCACTATATCTCCTAAGCGTGTTCCTCCAAGGTTTTAAAGCCTTGGGTGCACTCCTTGCATCCTAGAAACTCTGCAACAAACGAATGTTATCCCCTTCATCGAGAGTCTTCGAACAACTTGATCTGTGCACTCATTGTGTGGATCTGTGCTTTCTCTGCACTACTTACTATCAAATATTCAACATTATCTATCCTGAGCTTCTTTGAGTTAAAGTTAACTCTGTCAACGCACTCCTTGCGGACAATGTGCCCTCCTTGCATGATCTCTCAGAAGAGAAATAATTGAAACTTATTCTAACTCCACAGATTCATGTATTCAATCACATAATACATTCATAAGTACAAGAACAAGTATAAACATAGAATTTAAATGAACATAAAGTCTACCATTCATTCAGATAAACACAGTAACAACAGCACCAAACATTTGGATTTAAAGCCTCTCTATTCTATTCATTCAACTCATAATGTACATAGGTACATGCGGTCCTCCACTGCTCCTTCAAAAATATTATACAATTCTCTTTGTCTCTCTCAATAAAAAATATTACAAAATGAGAATCCCTACTTTCACAAATGAGCAAAAACAACCTTCTTTGGGCATAATATACAAGCATATATACAAAAGGTGATTCATTGATCATTTCCCCCCAACAACCTAATGCTATCCTATCAGGATTTAATGCATCCATCTACTAAGAACTTTGGAGTTAATAGCATTTACAAATAAGATAAGGGTTGTTGTGCAACCTCTGTACAATACAACCTTTACATTAAAGTGATATTGATCCTAGAATATCTTTGGGGATGGCCTCAGCCTCCAATCATTAATTACATTTCTTTTCATAAAATTTCAAATTCAAAAAGGTGTGCTCTCCTTTGTGTAGCCAAATCATCTCCATAAATGTGTTGGTTGATGTGATTCTCTCCAACATGTCCTCCTCTTTTAATGATGATGTAGATGCTCCTGCATCATTTATCGAGTTGTCTAATGTTTGGTGCTAGTTGATCCAAGGTGGTAGTAGACTCAGGCATATCATATCCATGGTAGTTGGTGGATCCTTTGTTTAAAATAAAAAGAAACATCAATCCTAATCAACCTAAAGAATCTTATTTTAATATGTAGAATCAAATCACTGGAATCTTCTTTTTTGAAAAAATAAAATAAATTAGTTTAATATGAGGGTTTTTTTCATTCTTCTTAACAATAGTGATGTATAAATTTAAGGTAAAAGTGGAAATTAAATATATGGACAGTGCAGAATTCGGCCCTGTCCCTATACATGGAAATGGCACAATTGGGGCTTCCCTAAGGTAAATCTAAGTCTAAGGTTAAAAGGTTGATTAAAGTGTTCGAGGACTCAAGTTAAGTTTGATTTGCAATATGTTTTATGTGTGTCCAATGAGGTATCTTTCATATTATAAATGAGGCACAAGTCTAATGTAGGATAGGTATGACTATTATACTTAGACTTGTATCGTATCTAAATTTATGTGATGTGTGAAGTAAATTACTTT
>JZKD02S0555228.1:208066-223511 GCA_000966675.3 Picea glauca | reverse complement strand
GTAGGGGTTTTACCACGTGAAAACATCGGTGTGTTGATCTTTGATCTGGTTATGTGAGTGGTTACTGAAGGTGTTCGTCCTCTGTTGGAATACCTGTGTTGTCGAACAAAAGATAATCAAATTTCTCAGAGTTAGAAAAGAAAAAAAAAAAGTGAAAGGTTAGATCTTGTGAATACAAATGTATGGGGACCAACTCAGGTATCATCTCTTAGTGGTTCTCATTATTATGTTTCTTTTATTGATGATGAAGCTAGAAAAACTTGGGTTTATTGCATTCGACAAAAATCTGATGTTTTTGATACTTTTAAGAAATGGAAATCTTTGGTTGAGAATAAGACAGGAAAAAGGTTGAAGTGTCTCGGATCAGACAATGGAGGTGAATATTCCAGCAAGGAATTTGATGATTATTGTTCATACCATGGGATTCGTAGAGACAAGACAACTCCAATAGCACCACAAGAAAATGGTGTGTCAGAAAGGATAAACAGGACAATCATGGAGCGTGCAAGGAGTATGGGATTGCATGTTGGGTTTCCCTTACAGTTATGGGAAGATGTTGTAGATACTTTTTTTTACTTAATAAACAGAGGAATTTCAAGCTCTTTGGATGGTGGAATTCCATAGGAGGCATGGATGGGTAAAAAGGTAAACTATTATTTTTTGAAAACTTTCAGTTGTGAAGCATTTTTCCATATTGATAAATAAAATAGAACAAAGTTTGAGGAAAAATCCAAGAAATGAACCTTTATTGGATGCGATGTCAATGTTTTTGGTTATCGCTTATGGGATTATGAAAATCACAAAATCATTAGGAGTAGAGATTTCATATTCAATGAGAAGGTCATGTACAAAGATTAGTTTCAGGGAAAGATACAAGAAAAAAAAAAACTAGAATACACAGTGCTTGATGAGATCAATGAAAAATAAATTCCAAAGGTACTAGAAAATCAAAATGTACAACAACAGGAGAAACATGTATCTCAAACTCCTACAACTGTTGGTAGAATATCTACCAGGTTAAGTAGACCCCCTGAATGATACTCTCATTCATTGTATTATTTATTGTTGATTGATTCTGGTGAACCAGAATGTTATGAAGAGGCAATGCAGGTAGACACTAAAAAGAAGTGAGAGAAAGGCATGAAAGAGAAAATGGATTCATTGGTAAATAACCAAACTTGGGACTTGGTTTAGTTTCCTACAGGAAAAAGAGCATTGTAGAATAAATGGGTTTACAGGTTGAAGGAAAAAGATGGAGGAAAAAAGAGGTACAAGGCTAGACTTGTTGTAAAGGGGTTTGCACAAAAGAAAGGTATAGATTTTGATGAAATATTTTCTCTTGTTGTTAAGATGACTTCAATTGAGACTATTTTGAGTCTTGTGGTAGTAGAATATTTTCATCTTGAACAGTTAGATGTAAAAACAACTTTTCTCCATGGGGATTTGGAGGAAGAGATTTATATGCAGCAACCACAGGGGTATGAGGTCAAAGGGAAGGATAATTTGGTATGTAGGTTGAAGAAGAGATTGTATGGCCTAAATCAAGCTCCAAGGTAGTGGTATTTGAAGTTTGACAGGTTTATGACAGAACAAGGATATAGTAGATGTCATTCTAATCACTGTGTTTATTTTAAAAGGCTAGAAAATGGAAGCTATATTATCTTGCTATTGTATGTAGATGACATGTTGGTTGCAAGGTCTAATATGCAGGATATAAATGTGCTCAAGAATAAATTATATAATTCATTTGCGATGAAGGATTTGGATGCTGCAAAGAAAATCCTTGGTATGAGAATAACAAGAGATAGGAAAAATAAAAAATTGACATTGTCTCGGGGTGAGTACATAGAGAAAGTGTTGGAGAGGTTTAGAATGCAAAATGCAAAACCAGTTAGTACACCTTTGGCCAACCATTTCAAATTAACTAAGGAAATGTGTCCCAAGACACAGGTGGAGATAGAATACATGTCCAGGGTCCCTTATTCCTCAGCAGTTGGCAACTTGATGTATGTGATGGTTTTCACAAGAACAAATATTGCACATGCAATGGGAGTTGTGAGCGGGTATATGAACAATTCAGGTAAAGAAAATTGGGAGGAAGTAAAGTGTAGTCCCATTATTTGAGAGGTCCTTATACTCATGCATTATATTTTGGAGGTTCAGAGACTATTCTATAGGGATATGTTGATTCAGATATGGCATGTGATAAAGATAGAAGGAGGATAACCACATAGTATGGTTTTACTGTAGGTGGAACAACAATACGTTAGATTTCGAAAGTGCAAAAGGTTGTTGCACTTTCAACAATAGAAGCAAAGTATGTTGCTTCTACAGAGGCTAGTAAAGAAATGATTTGGTTACAGAGGTTTATGGAGGAATTCATAAATAAGCAGGAGAATAGTAGGTTGTACTGTGATAGTGAGAGTGTCATTTATCTTGCAAAGAACTCAGCCTTCCATTCAAATACTAAGAATATAAAACTCAAGTATCATTTCCTACGATCTGTCTTGGAAGATGGACATTTTTAGTTGGAAAAGACACATACTATCCAAAATCCTACAGACATGTTAACAAAGAGAGTAACTAGGGAGAAATTGAGTTCCTGCTTAGTTTCAATTGGTGTTAAAGAATGAAGGAGAATATGAGAAATTTTCCAGGTCCAAGAAGGATCATAGTCCAGTAGATACAACAACGGTGGAGTTAATGAGATCGATCTCCAAGTGGGAGATTATTGGTTGTTGATCCTAATTATCTTCTTGTTTCATATATTTTTGTTTTCAACCATGTTTATACCCCATGAAGACTATACACCCTGGAATATTGTACACCCCTCCATGTGGGGGAGTTGCATGGAGGGATTTCCCCCCCTGCGAGGTCTTGAGGGGGGGGGGGGGGGGAGAGGGAATCCCATGAAGACAAATAAATAGTATGAGGCCAGGTGGACCAATGTCACTAGCCCACCTTACATGTGGTGACTCTAAAGGAGTCTGTGAGGTTCCCATGGGTATATCTTTGCATCTAAAGATATTGAATTGTAGGGACAAGGGAATCCACTTGACAATGATAACTGAGTAGAGATGGTGTCATTGGAACAACACGCCAAGCCATGTAAACTCTATCTATCCCTAAACATGGACGCTCATTTTTTTTTATTTTTTTAAATTATTTTTAATTTTTACAACTCTTACATTTAAATCATAATATTTTTAAATGGATTCAGTCATATTTAAGGAAATCATAATATTTTCAAATAAATTCAGTGATATTTAAGGATGGAATTTGATTGGTAAATTATTAAAATGGAAAAACAAGTAATAAAGTAGTTGAAATGGTCAAATTAGTATGATTTTTTTTAAATAATAATTAAAATTAATATGTGATAGCATTGAATAGAAAGATGCTTTCCAATACAATATGGAAAATGTTATCATTTAAGTTATGTAACACATATCATAACAAAACAAATCAAATAAAAATAAATAACATGTGATAGGGTTGAATTAGATGTTTGAATTCATCTTCAAAATTGAATAGATAATGAAAATATAACAATATAATTTATTTATTAATATTAATTATTTAAAAAAAAAACAATTATAATGAAAAAACTAACTCACAATGTAAATACCAAGAAATTACAACTAACACGTTTAAACTACCCTATTATAATTTACTAAAAATATAACCTATCATACTATATACAATGTTAGATAACATATATAACTTAAAGACTAGCTAGGAACATAGAAAGATCTTAGTTACCTAAAGAATCTCACAAAGAGGGGAAAAAAAAAACCAGAAACACATACTATTTACCTACATATGGGCTCGTAATATATCTCTTACTTATTTTAAGACCATCATTTGTTACTTATTTTAAGACCATACTAATTCAAGCTATAACTCTCTTTACCATTTTCTATATATTCCTTTACCATTTTCTATATATTCCTTTATGCATATTTTGAGAAGTGGCCAATATTTGCTAACACTTGAGATGCTTAGTTTTATGATAATACTCAACAAGAGCTAAACAACAAATGTGATTATGTTGAATGTTCATTCCATGTTCCTTTATTCTTACCTAAATTGAAGGTCCTAACTAACCAATGTATGACCTATGGTCTACCGAATAAACATGTGATTTTGTAGACGCCTTTTATCTTCCTAAGATTAACTTCATCCTTCATTGATCCAAGAAGTTTTTGAATAGTGTTGGGAGTAGATAACATAGCCTTAATACCTTTCCTCTTTAGGATCCTAGCAATATTATCAATGGTTCCTTTAATATAGAGAAGGAAGGCCTTTTATGAAACCTCTCAATTCTCATGATTTTGATTCCTTGTAGATGTTGTGCCCTATGAAAGACCTTATAAATCTATTGATCTATGTACCCATTATCCTTAAATACATTTCTAAGGTGTTCCCTTTGTTGCTTAAGATGATTTTTATTGAATATTCTCTCAACAATAAATATAAGTGCATTAAGGATCATAGATTCAAGTGAATGTACTCTTTTGTATTAAACTTTGCATAGTTTTCTTCTCTCAAGTAATATACAATGGATTACTTTTCCTATAAGGGTTATTTTGTAGTGATTACTTTTCCTATAAGGGTTATTTTGTAGTTCACATTTTATTAGTGCCATGCATTACAATGTGAGTTTTTTGTTTTGTTTTTTTCGATAGTTTTATCTTTTCATTATAGGAATTGTGTTTTCTTTGCTAGAATAACATGCATTGTTATGTAATTTTTAAATTATGGAAATTTGTTAAATCCATGGGAAAATCATGCTTCCATTGAGATAACTATAGATCAATGGTATTATAACCTTTTGATCGTCAAAATGATTTCAAATCTAATCTTGTATTCTAAAGAAGGTTAATAATGTGGGGTTAAATATATTAGGCTAGAGTCGAAGCCAAAGCAAAGTTCAAGCTAGTACCAAGTCTAGAGTTAAAGCTTGAAAAAGAGCTAGAGTAAGAACTTGAGTAAGACATAGAGCTAGAATCAAAGTCAAAGTTAAAGTTAGAGCTATAATATCTCATATCCATAGGGTCTAGGTTCAGCTCATTGCAGATGAAGATAGGAAAACAATGCCAAGAGAATGAAGATAGGTTTAGACAATGCCAAGCTAGTGGAGATAGTTTTGAATCCCTCCATAAAATTGTTGAAGGGGACCATCAAAAGATAAATAGGGGAGATTGCAATATACCAAAAATAAGATAAGAAATATATATAGATGAATAGATAATAGATTATTATAATTGTGATACATTATTCATGAAGAGTTATGTCTCTTAAAGTATACCTATATAAAATGATGGCCATGCTCCATTTCAACATGAACTAGAAATAGTAATCAAACATATATATTTCATATATTGATTCCTCCTAATTGGTACCAAATCCTTTATGGATTCCATCAATGGATAACAATTAATCGCTTACATTCAAAATTCACTAGTATCCACTAACACTACACACCCACTACCATTTTTGTTGTCACTTTACACTAGCCATCATTGTTCTCTCAACAATTTCCTTGTCTCTTATATAGCCACCAACTTCAACACTTTCCACCTAATAATGTTCTCCTCAACCTCCATTGATAGCATATTATAGTTACCACCTATACAGAGAGTCATTTACAAACCCAACTACCACACTTTGATGTGGACAACCCACGATAAATCATGAGGAATTTTGAAACATCAAGGAATGTCACGGGGCTTGTTGGAAACAAAACTTCCATTACATAGCAGAGTGATGATATAAAAGAGATCATCACTAGAGTGATGGAGAATATGTTCAAGTTGTTCTACAAATAATTCAATGAGCTGGGCATAATGTTCTCCAAAAAAAATGATGAGTTGAACAAAAAGATCTCCAAAGAGTTGGAAAAATGGAGTTGGGAATAAATGAGTGTGAAAAGAACCACAACTAGTTCAAGGGTGAATTCAAAGTAATGAAAAGAGGGAGTAGAGGAGAAAGTGGCTCAAACTACACTCTTCTTTTCCACCACCACACCATTCATCTAACATGGGTACTTTTGGTGGTTTTGCACACAAGATAAGAGTTTATAAACCTAAATTTGATAGTGAGGATGACTGGGAGGGTACAAGGTAGATTAATAAACTCAAAAATTATTTCGAATTATATAATATATACAATGACGAAGAAAAAAATGACCTTTCATCAATGCACCTAAAGATATTTGTTAATGACTAGTTCTTATGGTGGAATGTGAAATCCTAGGAATTAGAAAGAGATTGGGATTATTCAAAAAGAATATTTTCAAAATATTCCAAGATATAGATGAGAAGGAAGTTTTCACCAAAATCACTCGATTGCAATAATCATGCAYAATAGATGAGTATTTTCATGATTTGCATGTATTAGCTACTCACATCAAAGACCTATGTAGTGAGTGCCTMCTATAAATTGTTATATCAAGGTYKAAAGATAATATAAAGAATGAACTCAAATTACTATATATGAAAGATATARAGCAAGATCGAHAAAAATCCAAACTTATTCAAGAGAAACTCACATCTTAKCAACACCCATGTTGGTCCCAAATTGAAAAATCAAGCTCAAAATACATTCCTCCTAACAAAAGGACTCCACCATCATATGCAAAGAATGAAAAAAATGGTGTTTTAAATGTCATGCACCTAATTGGACCCAAGGCCATAAATACAAGGAAAAAAAAAACTACCTGTGTGAAGTACATAGTAGTGATAATGATAAAGAGGAAGAAGTGCGATACATTTTCATTTGACATGAAAACTAACAATGAGGAATCTAAAGATCTTGAATAATCTAATAGTTAAAATACCATTCCAATACTCTTTGTCATTGCAATGATGGGTATTTCACAACTGTAGACTCTTAAAATTTTTGGCTACGTTAAGAAAACAAAAGACAATCCTTATAGATAGTGGTAGTTCACATAATTTTATAGATACAAGAATAACCAAGCAATTAAATGTGTTCATCTACAGTCCCACCTATGGCTTTCAAGTCACAATACTGGGGAACATAACTACTTCTTTCAATGGGAAATTACATAAAGTTAAATTGGCTATTAATGGACACCGATTAAAGTCTCCAATGTATGCCATCGTGATTAGGGAAGAACATGTTATTTTATTATCACAATGGTTAGATATTATTGGTACAGTGGGGTTAAACTTACAAAAACAATTCCTAAGATTTTATGAAAATGGAAAAAAATACAAATTTAATGGAATCAATATCCCACCCAACCATATAGTATCATCTAACAAAATGAAGAAAATTATTCATAAAGGAGCTAGAGCCTATTTTTTTGCATTATATTAAATGGAGGGAGCACCCAATGAAACAAAGAATCCAAAAGGACTAGACAAGATACCTAGTAAATTCAATACTTTTTTCAGGACTTACCTTCAGGTATTTCTCTGGAGTGATGAAGAGATGATATCATATATATAATCCCTAGATCAACTTTAGCTAGGAGAAAATATTATAGGAATTCTCATAGACATAAAAAAAAAAATGAGCACCTTGTTCAAGAATTATTAGATTATGGTGTAATAATATGAACAAAGAGTCCATATTCAATTCCAATCATACATGTAAGGAAAAACGATGGATCATATAGACTCTATATAAACTATCACACATCAAATAAGATTACCATTAAAGATAAGTTCCTCAATCCATTTATGGATGAATTATTGGGCAAATTGCATGGTGCTAAGCATTTCTTCAAGATTGACATGAAATTAGGCTATTACCAAATAAGAATACGAGAAGAGGAAATTCCCAAAACTATTTTTTGTACCCATCAAGGCCTATATGAATTCCATTTCATTCCTTTTTGACCATCCAATGCCCTTACTACCTTCTAGGCAATGATAAATGACTTATTTCATCCATATCTGTAGAACTTTGTACTCTTTTGTATTAAACTTTGCATAGTTTTCTTCTCTCAAGTAATATATTATGGATTCTTTTCCTAATGAGCTTTGTTTTTAGTTCAAATCTTATTGATGCCATGTATTACAATGTCAGTTTTTTTTTTTTAATAAATATTTTTATCTTTTCATTGTAGGAATTGTGTTTTCTTTGCTAGAATAAATTGCATAGTTATGTAATGTTTAAATTATGGAAATTTGTTAAATCCATGGGAAAATCATGATTCCATTGAGATAACACTATATCAATGGTAGCCTTTCTAACCTAAAAATCATTACAAATATATACTTGTATTCTAAATCAGGTTAATAATGTGGGGTTAAATATAAGAGGCTAGAGTTGAAGCCAAAGCAAAGTTCAAGCTACTCCTAAATCTAGAGTTAAATCTAGAGAAAGAGTTAGAGTAAGAACTTGATTAAGACATAGAACTAGAATCAAAGTCAAATTTAGAGCTATAAGATATCATATCCATGGGATACGGGTTAAGCTCATTAAGGATTAAGATAGGTGTTGGGCGCAGGGCAATTTTGAGGAAAATCCATTTTTGGAAGGTAGAGCTTTATAAGGAAAAAGACAGTTGGCAGAAAAAGAAGCACATGCTAGAAAAAGCCACATGCAAAAAAGGAGAGCATGCAAGGCACACATGCATGAAAACCTAACCTCGTTAGGGTTAGGTTTTTTTTAAGAGAATCTAACAGTTGTTGAGCTGAGAATTAGTATATATATAAGTACCTAGGAGGTCTAGGGGGGGAGTTCCTAAGTTTTGTAATGTTCAAAAAAAGAAACTATTGTAAGATCGGATACCATTTTTGTAAGTTGTTGAGTTGTAGGGGAAAAAGGTAGCTATACCTTGAGGATTAGATCGCAGGTTAAGGATCTTGGTGCGATCTAGCTAGCCTCACAAAGGTCGGGGAGTTTGTTTTGTGACTCTAAGAACAGATTTGTACTGCGCGCAGCACTATACATTGCAGAACCATAATAAAAGAGCTTGAGAGACATATATTTGTGGAAGTAACCCAAGAGGGGGTGAACCATGGTAATATATGTGTTATGTGATGTGATTGATTGCATGCTTCCCTTCTGCAAGTGGTTAGACTATGAATGGATGAATTGATAATTCTGTGAAATCTATTATATGTTAGATCTGGTAGAATGTATGCATAGATTTAGCAGATGAATGAATATTAAGAATAACAGAGAAAACAATTATATCAAGGCCTAAGAAGATGAAATACAATCCCATATCCCCACTCTTTCCTAGATTGAAAGCATCTGAGCATTGCAGCCACCCATAGAACTATCTCGGGTGAGACTGTGCAGTACACTTTGTGTGTTGTGTTTCCTTCTGGGTTACCAGGAGGGTCGATAGTCTTAGAGGGATTTATTGGAAGCTTGTTTAGATCTGAACCTGGGTCAGCCCAATAAGTAGGAAGAGAGATTAGTAACCAACAAATGGTTATGTTGCTGGCTGGAACTACACGTGATTGAGTGAGTGGGATCCGTGAAAGAATAATGAAAAGAATGAAGGTATAAAAATGAATGTTCAGACCATGGAATCCAACAAAGGTGGATATTGAAATTTGGTTGAAAAAAAAAGAGCTAGAGTTTGCGCAGAAAGAAAACAGAAACCCTAAAATATCACCACACAAATATTTGCACAAGTACGTGTTTAGTGACCTGCATGGAGTATTTTTCTATGATTTCCCACTGTTACACATGAAATTTGCACACCTAGGTACCTCGCCCTAAGTGTCATAAGTGTCATATAAGTGTCGCATACACCTTGACACCATGGAATAACCTATGTCACAATCCCTAGTCAATGGGGAGGAGGGATATATTACATAAAGGCCAAAATACCAAGTGCACATGAATTATTATTAATATTCATGAAAAAGAAATTAATTAAGTGTGAGAATTAAGTGCACATGAATTATTATTAATATTCATGAAAAAGAAATTAATTAAGTGTGAGAATCCACCTCACATTTGGTTTCCTATTTTTCAAGGAAGGTGGAGGATCTCATGGATGGTTGAAATATTTCCTCCTTAAAATCCTTGAGAGATATTTCCTCCCTAAAATCATTAAGAGATATTTTCTCCCTAAATATCTTAGAGATCTCTTTTTAGTGGATATGATGGGTGGTCCTCTCCATGGTGGTTAAGCCTCCAAATCCTATATAATGAGGGCTTTCCATGGAGATAAAGGAATCAAATTTGAGGTATCAAACTTATGGTCTTGGGAGATTTTTTCAAGGGTTGGATGAGGAGGACATGGAGAGGTTGCTGCGACTTCATATACGGTTTGTAGGTATCTCTTTTGAGTTCTCATTAATACATATGCTTGTCATGTTTCCTTCAAGTTTGTGTGCATTTGCATTGGCTTGTATCTTTTGATGAATCTAGTTTTAAAATAATCTTGGTAAAATAGGAAGTATTTGTTGTTTTCGTTGTCTATTGGATTGCAAAATTCATTGAAGGACTTGAATATCAAGTTCAACCCGGACCGAGCGAGGACAAAATTCAAAAAAAGGTACTCATACTTTCTTCCTCTTTTCCCTTGACTAGTTTAGCTACATTTAAAGGAATGGCAGTGTTCAAAGTTAGCATTCTTCTGTCTTGGTCATAGGGGTCTAAGATCCAAGAGGACATTCACCTGTCCGTAGGGGAATTTTCCTACAAGAACCACATGGGTAGCAGTAGTGGCTATTGAGGTTGAAATAGAACCACCCTACAAATCGAATTAGACAGATCGAATGGAATCTTGTGGAGATTGCGTAGTTACAACAAGTTAAACAACAAATTCACACGCACAATAGATTTATGGCTAGATAGTATTGTTGCAGGAAATATCATAGAATTTGCAGTAGATACTATGAAGTATTATAGCACAACAGATACTGCGAATTATTACAGTGCAATAGAGTAATATTTCTTGAAGGGAACCATAGGTAGGTATATCAAATTGTTGTATACTTCCATCACAATCTTACTGTATAACAAAGGTGTGATGACTATGGCATCATATAACTAAACTTCCCTACATGCATGGGGAAAGGGGAGAAGCACTAGCAAGAGCTAGAGAAATGGAGGAAGAGATGGATAAAGGAAATGATGACATGGCAAGATGCACCTCAGTTTAACCAGGTACCACCTCCATACAACACTACACAACAACAGTACAACACTATGCAACCTCAGTATAATAATGTACAACCATAGTATAACCTCGTGCAGTATAATCAGGTGCCTCAATACAATGCACCATGAGAAGGTCGAGGAGTATACAAAGGTGGAGGACAAGGTAGAGGAGGATTTGGAAGATGCAAAGGTCCAATAGTGTGCCACAACCACCAACATCCAGGACACTATGCAAGGGAATGTCCACTTCCACCTGCCACATGCATGTATTGTCATGCAACATATCATGATACGAAGGACTATCCAACATTATTGGGAAAAAATCAAGAAAATATAAATCATAACAATCATAATGTTTAGTGGATTTCTACAGAGGTGAGGAATGATGGAATAAATATCAACATAGTTACGCGCGGAGGAGATAAGACAGGAGTTGACACAGTACGACAAGATCCAGCACAACACCAATGGGTGAAGAAGAATATTGAACCACAAAATAGTTCGATGCGGGGAAATAAAAAGAAATATTCAAGGAGTCAAGAAAGAAGTTTCTCAGGCAAGACATTTCATCTACATCAACCACACAACACACTCAAAATGTACCAATGTATGAAATTTCCTCCTCAATGAACCACACCAATTAAACATAAGTGGTAGAGAAAGTAATTACCATAAAGACTTTTCTGCAATCCTATGTTAATCTAATGAATGACCAATCATCTATTAAATTTTCAAAATATGTTAGAAAGATGTAACACAAAGGCAGAGGGGAAGTTAGAGAAGAAAACGGTCAATTACCTTCATACAAGAAGGAGGACAAGCAGGGAATTCAGACTGAATGCCGACATTGGAGATTTCAATATGGGAGATATCATATTGTATTTAGGCTCCGAAGTAAATGTATCACCCAATAAGACATGACAACCAATGTTAGGATACTCACTTTCCCATCTAAAAATAGAAAACCAACACAGAGTTCTGCCAATTGGAAGGCTAAAAGGTGTGAAAATAGATCTGGATGGAGTGTGCACTAAGGCAAACTTTGAAGTGATAGAAATAGTGGATGACACAACACTTTATCCTGCACTGCTTGGGATGGATTGAGAATTTGATAAGCATGCCATAATAAAATTGAAGACAAGAAATATGGCATTCAAATAGGGAGGATACAGATTCATTGTGCTATTAGATCCATCAAAAGGATATAGGTTTGTATAACCCACTTTCTTAGACCTCGAGGAAATTAACTAGTTATACAGAACCACCGCGCGTGAAGAAGATTATGTCAACCCAATTGCAGATAGAGTACTCAACTAGAGGAGCATCACATGATGTGCTTCTAACTTGGATATAGTCTTGGAGAATTGGCAACAAATATTACATGAATTCTCTAACTGAAGGTGCGCAAGAATAGACCGTGCAATGAGATGGGTAGGTACAGAGATCAGAGAACCTCCTAGTTTTCATGGCGTAAATGATTTAGAGGAATTATTGACAAGATATGAAGATGAAGTACTGGAAAATCAGAGGCTCTTATCCTTAGAAATATCACTTAAGGAAACACCTGCAAGATGGAGGGGTGCACACAAAGAGACAGTTAAGGACTGGTACCAATGTAAGTGACTATTGCGCATTAGATTCGGTGCAGAGAAGGGAAGCAATGAGATGCAGATATATGATGGATAGAGGACATCAGTGAAACATTTGGAGAGATGCAGAACACTATGGATAATGGCACCACCAGATGAATGGCCTCATTACTTCATTCATACCTTAGAAGGAATTCCAGAAAAACTAGTATGAAGACTAGGAGATGCACAAAGGCACTGCAAAATGAACAACATTACAGAAAATTTTTATAATCACTTTCTCATTTGAACATGAGAACCCCAACATTGATTTATCATGCACAAAAATCAGAGGGGTGATATTTATTGATGAACCAAAGGTTGAACTTATGAGAGAGTATCAACAACAAAACATCAGACAATTAAGGAACTATTGTCATGCTATCATGTGGAAGAAGAAGCACTAGATGAAGATGACCCACGCAACATTCATATTACATAAGTTGAAGGTGAAAGAGAGGTGGAAGGTCCATATATGGAATCATAAGTGTTGTTGCATTGATCAAGGTGAAGAAACTCAACATTGGGACAACTGAGAATCCCAAAATGGCTAGCATTGGAGACTACTGGGATGAACAAATAGTGGAACGAATAATAGATTTATTGCGCGAGTACAATGACCTATTCCCAATAATATTTACAGAGATTAAAGGCATAGTAGGAGATATAGGAGAGATGAAGATACCTCTCAAACATGAGGCTATATTTGTCAGACAAAGACCATATAGACTAAACCCAATATATAAGTAGAAACTGAAAGCAGAAATTAACAGAAAGTTGGAAGCTAGCATCATAGAACCAGTGGAGGAATCTGAATGGATAAGCCCTATGGTAGTGAAAGAAAATAAACAAGGGGGGATAAGGATCTGTGTCGATTTAAGGAAACTGAATGATGCTTTCCTACATGACCCTTTTTCCACCCCTTTCACAAATGAGGTATTAGATAATGTGGGAGGCTAGGAAGCTTACTCATTTACAGATGGATTCGTAGGTTAGCATCAGATCAAGATAGCCCTAGAAGACATGTACAAGACCACCTTTTCCACAGAATGGGGATCCTACCAGTACACAGTCATGTCTTTTGGGCTGAAGAATGTACCAGCTATATTTTCAAGGGTTGTAATAGTTTCTTTTAAGGAGTTCATACATTTATTTTTAGAAGTGTCAGTGTTAAGGATGATGTTGGAAAGATGCAGGCAGTGTCAGATATCATTGAATATCAAGAAGTGGATTTTTGGGACACCTTTTGGAATATTGTTGGGACATATAGTCTGTAAACAAGGGTTATTGGTGGATCCTTCTAAGATTGTAGTCATTGTTAATTTAACACCACAAAAATCACTTCTCTAGTTGAGAGAAACATTGGGAAATACAATCCACTACAAGAAATTCATAAAAGGGTATGCACAGATCACTGTGCCAATGGAGAAATGGTTAAAGAAAGATACTAAATTTCAGTGGAATGAGGACTGTCAGTAGGGTTTGGACACCCTAAAAAAAAGAATGGTCACAACACCTATTCTAGTATTCCCAGATTGGGAAAATAAATTCCATGTGCATGTAGATGCATCAGCTATAGCACTCAGAGCAATTCTGGCATAGACAAGAGCAGGGGATTTAGATCATCCTATAGCATTTGCTATAAGAAAACTGTCAGAATAAGAGAAGAACTACAATACTACAGAAAGAGAAGGCCTAGATATGTTCTATGCACTTCAGAAGTTCAGACATTACTTACTGGATAAACACTTTTATATGTTCATAGATCATTCATCCCTCAAATACCTAGTCAATAAGCCAGTGTTGGGGGGGAGGATCTATAGATGGCTAATGTTATTTCAGGAATTTGGTTTTGAAGTGATAGTCAAACCAAGGAAGCTGAATACAAGACCAGATCACTTGTCAAGGGTAACCAATGGAGAATAACCTAACAAATTGGAGGACAATTTCCTTGATGAATATTTTTTAGACATCATTGAATACTTGAGTACAGGGACTGTGCCACAAGAGTTTAACACTGCACATAAGAAAAATATGGTAATTATATCCATAGAATATCAACTAATTGCAAGACACTTATACAAGATGGGCACCAACAACGTTTTGAGAAGATGAGTACTAGATAATGAAAGGCCTAGGATTTTGGTAGAATATCATGAGGGAATAGCTAGAGGAAATTATGTAGGAAAAGATATCGCACAAAAGGTATTGTGTGAAGGCCTATGGTGGCCAACAATTCATAGATATGCTAAGGACTATTTCTAAAGATGTGATATCTGTTAGAGGGTTGGTAAACCTAATAGAAGGGATGAGATGCACCTAAGACCACAAGTAACATTGCAGGTATTTGAAGAATGGGAAATAGACTTTATGGGACCAATTAACCCACCAACAAAGAGGTCAAGAGAAAGTTATATCATTATTGTGACAGAATACTTAACAAGAAGGGCAGAAGAAACACCATTCAAATACTGTAGCACAGAGATAGCATCACACTTCTTGTTTGAGCAAGTGAACACTAAATTTGGATGTCCAAGGATTTTGATGAGTGTTAAGCCCTAATATTGGCTCATCACCCCTTAATTGGGGAATATTGTATTAGTAATGTTATTTTATTTATGTCTCCTTTAGGCCATTAGTTGTAATTATACCTCCTAGTCTCCTATATATACCAAGGAGACATTTTCATTTTGAATCATCTTGTACTTGAA
>JZKD02S0555228.1:163753-182061 GCA_000966675.3 Picea glauca | reverse complement strand
TGGGTAAATTTAGCAGCTTCGTTGATATCTTTAATGGGTGCGAGCTGGTACATGGTACTGGTAAGTTCTGTTCAGTATCAATCATTATGTTAAAGAGACAAATATCCCAGGAATGACGCTCAGCATTTAAACTCTTGATGGCCACGTCCAGAACCCAGGAAAACAAATAGCTTAACCAATGCACAAATCCTTCATCATTATCTGCCATTCCATTGTTAGCAAAATGGATGCATTTTCTTGTAATAGTGTTGCAATGATATCAATAAGAGTGCCACAGCATATGAGTGAGGTTTTGCAAGAATTCATAAGAAGAAGACTTCATAAGTATGAAAACCTTAGCAACCCAATCATGAAAGAAACCAAGAATCTACAATAAAATGTATCAAATCCAGAGCCCAACATCAGGATGAACATTATTACAAAAATACTAGGTATATATAAGTCTTTCCACAAGGTAAAAACCTCCTTGTGGATAATATCAAATAGTTTTACATAATCTAGGAGATATCCCGAAATCACCTAAACTAAGAAAATAAAATGCAAGTGAAATCAGTAAAACATCCTCTAACTGCTCATCATATCTACTGCCAATTCGAATTTACCTGCAATAGAACACAAATATCCAATTAGAAAGATATTTCGTTAAGAAAACAATAAAAAATTGATTCCACAGACTTAGCTACAGAATCTTCTAATTCTGTAGCTAGTCAAAAATAGCATACAGGACCAGATAGCAATCAAATAAAATCAAATCCAATCATATTTTAATAATCATCAAAAAACGAATTGCTAATGATTCAATTGAAATTATCATTCAAATTAAACAATATCAAAATGAATGCAATCGAAACAGAGTAAAGAATGCTCTGTTTTCAGTTACCATAAAACATGGTCAAACCTTGACAGGCCTGTTTCGTATCAAACAAAATTAAGCAATGAACCAAGTCATATGATATACGATGTAATCGTAATCAATACAACGATAATCGAACAGAATCGTAATCATATAAGATATGATATGCCACAACATAATTATAATCGATACCATTGAACACACACTAGATTTGTTACAGCTGTAACAATATACATAAAGTTCATGTTGTTTCAATCAACAGTAAAGATAGGCAAGCTATAGCGATTATGCATAAGATTCATTCTGTTGTAATCAAATACCAATATGGGAAGGCTGTTACGATATAGTCAAAATGAAACATGCGTAACAGCATCGACCAAAAATCGCCATAGATTTAGCTCGTTGGGCATTACACAAGCATTGATAACCATAAGCTAGGCAGCAATCAAGTAAAATCGGGTTTGAGTCAAATATAGAACAATTCATCATCCTGGGCATGATCATTTTCATTTTACAAATCCATTCGTAACTGAATATCCACTGTCATTCCAATTCAAAAGAAAACAGGGTCGACTGACCACAACGAATTGACTGGCTGGGACTTGTATGACTGTTATAATTTGTATCACTTCACGATTTGGGCAATATAAAACAAAACCCTTTTTTAAACATAATCCAAACTGTATATGAGTTGGTCAAAGTCATAAAACCGTAAAAGATAACCATCGTTACATATCATGTGTATCATAACCAATTCGGATCACAACATAGATTGTGTTCCAAAATTGAGATGTGAAACAGTTTGTGTCTATAACAGATACAGTGAMTTTAATTAGCAACAGAGCATTCAATTGAAATCAAATCAAACAATCAAAAACCATATCGTGATCAATCGAATCCAAACCAAATCCAATTAAAACTTTAACGATAACGAAAATTGATTTATCAAAACAAAATTATATACAACAGTGCATGCTTGTGTGACAGAGCAGGTCAACGATGTACACAGAATTTATGAATATGTCAAATATAAACAGGGGACAACCATACCAGTGAGGTTGCTCGGTCTATGCCAATTTCGAATTGATGATTATTGTACCTGAATCAACATTTTTAAACAGAATTGAACCTGTTGTTCGATGTCTCTTGTCGGTGGGTTGCAGCTTCGCATTTTGACTGGTGAGTTTTTCCACTTGATCCTCCAGAGCATGAATTCTGGATTACAACATCAGCACATCTAGGTAGTATCTTTCCAACCATAAGCCACACTGATCACAAGGTGGAAAAACTGGTTGAGCAGGAGAGGGTTTCGACGAGTCACCGAGGGTTCCACGAGGCATTTCAATGCCAGGAAAATTGGGATCATCCCGCAAACAAGGTGGTAGGTTTTTGACAAATTTGTATGAGGGTTTGTCACACAGACCTTCTAAGCAGGGATACTCATTTGCGAGGAAACGTTCAATCTCCGAGTCAGAATCTTCGCTGACCATGATAGGCTCAGGGTTGACAGGAATTTTGGGTTTATTTCTTGACATGCGAGAGATTAATCGAGCATTTTTCTTGCCTTTAGAATTAGCACCAGTTTTAGCTTTAGGCTTTTTGGCTGCGGGTTTAGCAATTTCGACCTGTTTGGTCACAGATATGGGCAAGTTCATAGGTGAGTCGGGTAGAGGTTTGGGTAGAAAAACGCTATAAGGCACAGGGGGGATGGGCTTGCTTTCGCTCACCACGGGTTTATTAACCTGTGGTGGGCTTGAGTTTTCAAAGTTATTACGACTGAGAACATCACTTCAACAGTCACAACATAACCCCAACTCATAAACCATAATCATTTTAATTAACCCAAAATGGAAGAGGCTGGTATCGGCCTGGTTGCGTTTGTACCTCTTAGCCATCTTAAACAGACTTCTATGAAGGTAGTGAGGCATATTAAGATCGCAGCCTATAAAAACCATCAATAGACGAAGGTGATACAAGAAAACGAACCCGTACCTGCCCTCGCAAGTAATGAATTGCTTGATTATCATTAGCAGGTCATGCCAGCATTGTTTTAACATATTTGCAGGCAATCCTTTGTCACAGGAATCCACCATTCGAGATTGGAAGAGCAATGTCCACGGGACATCTTCCACTTTGTAATTTTTCAACCACTTCTGTCCCGTAGCAGGCAGACTGGTAGCCGAGCTAAGAAATTGTTCATCAATTTCCAGTTGCACATCCCCAACCTTGGCTCGACAGCCATCGAAGGTTAACGCAATTTGTCGAGCCACGCTAGGGTTATAACCATCGAATTTTCTTATGAACGGGAGCCATCCGAATTTCTCCAAGTCGCTATAAGTGCCATCGAACATGAGCAGTGCTTGGCAACCGTTGGGATCGGCCCTTACGACTGGAGCCATGGCTTGTGTGCATAGTAGGGTTTGAATTGAACAATAGAATACACAGGGTCGAAAATCGTTACGGCTAACAGCTGCAGCGCTCAAAGGGGAATGGATTAATTGTATGCGTGCGGAGGTGGTGGGATTACCACCGCCATGCAAGATAATAATGTCACAGTACAGTGCTATTCCATCCACCATAATATCGTTTAAACCATATGAATTGGCCAACCCGACACTTTGGGCGGTGGATAATTGTATCAACTTGCCATACCATATATTATATCAATGCGTCATTGCATAACTGAAAACCATTCAATCAAAACCCAAAGTTAACCAACCCACCATTGTATAGCTGCAAGTTATTTCCATCAAACTCATAATATTACCAATGCGCTCATTTGCATAATCAAATGTTTTGATTTGAAGTTTTTAAAACATTGTAACAAAAGATCTTATAAAATCGATAAGTCAAGATCTCATAACAATAAGAATCATATCATATAAAACCAAAATCAATCATGACCCTTATAGAATCAAATGTAACCAATAAATTTGCATGCTCAATGGCTTATTAATCAAATAAAATCAAAATGCGCAATCAAAGTAAGAGTATATAAATGGACATAGTTTGAACAAATCACTCCAGCCACTTAATAACAAACCAAAGGTAAGTGCCTTTCAGAATATCAGTGAGAAGATGATAACAGTCCAAATAACGATGGAGGGGTTTTCACACTTTCAGTTGTGAAAACTGAATCGAAACCAAATTGCAATTGTCGCAAGAAAAAAAAAAATGTCTAGTTGCAAAATGCGACGATGACTCATCGTTTAGGAGACAATAGGTGTAGGCAGCTTATAAGGCAATTTGAAAAAAAATTGAATTGGCTGCCAACAGTACCTAGGAGGTCCAGGGGGGGAGTTCCTAAGTTTTGTAATGTTCGAAAAAAGAAACTATTGTAAGATCGGATACCATTTTTGTAAGCTATTTAGTTGTAGGGGGAAAATGTAGTTAGACCTTAAGGGTTAGATCGCAGGATAAGGAGCCTAGTGCGATCTAGTCATCCACACAAAGTTTGGGGAGTTTGTTTTGTGACTGCAAGAACAAAGTTGTAGTGAGCACATCGTTATATATTGCAGGACCATAATAAAAGATCTTGAGAGCCATATCTTTGTGGATGTAGGCCAAGAGGGGGTGAACCATGCTAATATCTATGTTATGTGATGTGAATGATTGCATTTTTCCCTTCTTCAAGTAGTTAGACTATGAATGGATGAATGGGTAATTCTGTGAAATCTGTTATATGTTAGATCTAGTAGAATGTATGCATAGATTTAGCAAAAGAATGAATATTAAGAATAACATAAAGAAGAATCAGATCAAGGACTAGGAAGATGAAATACAATCCTAGATCCCCACTCTTTCCTAGACTGCAAGAATCTGAGCATTTCATTCACCCATAGAACTATCCCAAGTGAGACTGTGCAGTACACTCTGTGGGTTGTGTTTCCTTCTAGGTTACTAGGAGGGCTGATAGTTTTAGAGGGATTTGTTGGAAGCTTGTTTAGATATAAACATGGGTCAACCCAAGAAGTAGGAAGAGAGATTAGTAACCAAGAATATGAAGAAAGTGCCAAGCGAACGAAGATAGGTTTAGACAATGCCAAGCTAGTGGAGGTAGTTTTGAATCCCTCCATAAAATTGTTGATGGGGACCACCAAAAGATAAATAGGGGAGATTTCAATATACCAAAAATAAGTTAAGGATTATATATAGATGAATAGATAATAATTATGAAATGTTGTTCATCAAGAGTTATGTATCTTAAAGTCTACATGTATAAAATGATGGTCATGTTGGGCGCTTCATTTTTGGATTTGAAGCTGCGCAAGAAGAACTACATTCCTAGTTTTGGTTAGTTGCACAAGATACAGAAGAAGCTGGACAATGGAGCAAGTAAAGGAACATAAATCGGTTGCGAAAAGGGTCAACGCAACCCCAGCAAGGAAAAAGCAGTTACAACAAAACAAGAAATCATGGGAACCCAAAGCCAGAAGATTCCACTTAGCCTATATATGAGATGCATATGATTTTAAAAGGGTTGGTTGGGTTGACTATTGTTTATAGGTTGGGTTTTTGTTGTTGTTAGTCAAATGTTGTTGTTGGGTTTAGTTGAGAAAAGGTTCTGTAATTGAAATCTGTATACAGTTTTGGGGAAAAAGGGTAGATAGAGCTCTGTGATATGAGTCTCGAGCTTAAAGTTTGTAACAGAGTACCAATTTGTATCTCTGAGATTGTATCTGAGAGGTTCTGATGCTAATAATATATAAAGAAGGACCTAAAATTTTGAAAATTACTGTGTCATTCTGTGTTTATGCTTATGAATTGTATCTTTACAGTACTTATTTATGCTTGATAAGATCAATAGGTTGTCTATGTGTACAAATGCTTCTGCAAATTGAGTATATTTACTTCCCGGATGAAAGAGTTCATATATGTTCTATAGTTAGACTATCTTGTGTAAGATCATGGTGAATATTGAAGGTTCTGGGAACCCACCTAAGTATTCTCCTTGCCCTTCCCTATATTTTTGTCTTGGTTACACTTCGGGTGAGACTTCTGATCTTCAGAGGAGATGAAAATGCCAACGCTCTATACTAATCAATATCTTTTGTTGGTAACCTAAGAAGGACCCTAGTCTGATCAATTTCGTGCCAACAAAATGGTTTTGTTGTCAGGACCTACATCAAAAGGGAACCTATAGGGAGAATTCTTCCACGGATTCACAGATCTAATATTCACCAGTGGTGGGAGAGAAATTGTGACACCTTCATATGGAAAGAAGCGGAACTGAGAGGAAAATCTGTGAAAGATACACGAGAGGTAGTCTTTTACTCAAAAAGATCGAGCGACCAGTACGATATATTCTAGGTTAAGTTCCCAGAAGAACTTTTCCACTGGATAGATAGGCTCCAAGAAGCTATGGAATTCCAAGAACGAGTCAAGAGGACTTGTACTTCAGATACAAAATAGATTGAAACACTGCATCGACTAGATCATCTAGTAATGTGAGCGATTGATTTCTGGGTCAGTACAACATTAGAAGGATACATTATCGAGTTTGTAGATGATAATCATCAATATTTTTCATGGGCATAAGTGGATTTAAAGACATACGCAAGGGGAAGACTATTGTGAGAAACCCCCCTGTGGATTAAGGTTTTCTTGATGGAGGAGGGGATGTTGACTATGTTCCCAACTGAGATGGCAACATAAACACCCTCGCTTGGGGTGGGGTGAGTTTGGGGTGGAGTCATGGCTTGAGAGAGGGGAGAGGATTCTTTGAAAAATGGTGGAGTAGAAAGAAATGGAATCAAGAGATGAGAAAGCCTTGAAAAGAGCTGACATAGTTGAGAAGTGGTGGCGCAGTAAGATAAAGAAAGAAAAAAAATAGTCTGAGAAGTTTCAGAAAGAATTCAGACCAGGATAAGTAGAGGAAGGAAAGATGGAAGAGTTTTGAAAGATGAGAAGACAGGAAAGACTGGTCAGTCAAAGATTAAATGAGAGAGAAGAGTAGAGAGAAAGAAGTCTCCAAGAGGGTGGAAAAGAAGGAGAAGGTGTAGAAGCATGAAAAGAGGAAGTCGACATGGATATTGAATAAGAAAGAGAAGATTCATTTCCTATGCCAGGAAAGACCAGGAATCCAATGGAAGAAACTGCTCCAGAGGATGAGAATGAGACCCCCTAGATCAAAGAAACTTTCCCCGAAGTGAGTGACGCAAACCCTGAATCACCCATACCCCAAGTTTCTTCTATACAAGTGGTAAATTCTATACTACCTTCTTGTGCTATTTTTGTTCCAGTACAACTAGTTAGTCAACCACAACCGAGAAGCGCAAATACTGGGAGGATATTGGGATCCCCTGGTAGATCGCAACCAGGACCATTAGGTTTTATCTTGGTCAGAGCAGTAAGATCAACAATGGCTAGTAAAGTGGGAGGTTCGATTACTCGATACCCAGACTAGGGTAAGGGAGATGAGGATGTTGAGTAGCATTGGTTCTTATGTGCAACAATATGGAGGTCTAGAGGGACTCCAGATGCGAATAAATTTGTTGAGTTCTAGAATACCTTGAGAGGTCGTGCTCTCAAATGGTACATGAAGGTTATTGAGTAGGGAGTTATAGGAATGCAAGGTCAAGCATTCACACTTGACCAGGTACAGAAAAATTTCATAAAGGATTTTAAGTTGCCTCAATCAGAACAACAAGCTTTGTCTGAGTTGCACGAAATTCAACAAAGGGTAGGTGAATCGGCCTGGGAGTATAGCTAGAACTTTAAAGATGCTATAGGGAGTCTAGCGCATCCAATTCATGAGGAACATAAAAGAGAATGGTATATCCATAGATTTCTACCTCTGACACAAATTCCATTAACGCAACAATGGATAGCTACTTTGATAGATGCCTTGGAACAATCAATGAAGATTGAAGCCATGGCAGGATATCTGGGGAGCCTGAGAGTGAATAGACCCCCAATAGACGCAAATTTGGCGCAACTACAAGGAAAAATATTAGTGCTCACAGAGAATATTCAAGAATTGACAATACCCATACCAGGACGATCGCAAGTTCGATGTACCGGATGTTACACAGAAGCACATATGGAAAAAAAATTCCACGATTGAGGGGAATGGGACCTCCTCAGAATCCGATGGGACCTATATCAGGACCCACGAGAGGAGTTGTGAAAGTATCTGCAAATTTACCATTCCATACCCAAACCCCGTATCATGCTTTTCCAGGTAATCAAGCAGCTCCATTAGTTGAGTATTGCGAGATTTGTTGAACCCATGGGCATGGGCCAAGACAGTGCCCCATTATTCAAAAATATGAAACAATACTGAATACTGTGCAATGGGATTTTTTCACATATATCACACATGCTACAAATCAGTGTAGAGCATTGGATGCACTTGTGGACAAACTGGATCGAACAACATTTAGGGTGAATGAAACCCCTCAATGACCAGGAAGAGGTCGAGGAGGTGGAGTCAGAAAAGACTTCAGAGGAGGAAGAACTAGGGGAAGAAGACCAAGTATATGCTACAAATGTGATGAGCAAGGCCACATGGCTAGAGATTTTCCTCATCTGAGGCGGCCTTGGTGCTCTCACTGTAGAACCAATGGGCACGCAACTGAAGACTACCCAGAACTAATTGCCAAATGGGAATATCAGGTATGATGACGAGGAACTAACCTCATTAGTTCAGAGATAAAGAGGGTTATTAGAGGACAATTGACCAATTTTAATATCGTAACTCGAGGAGGAGCAATGACCGGTGCAGATGATGATGATTTACCTCAGATCCAGAAAGCACCGCCTAAGGAGGATAGGTATGAGCCGCTGAAACATAAGTTATTCTTTAAATATTCCATAGAAGTATTTCATAATATCCATGGCCTTGAGATGCAAGAGAAACCCCCTCAGCCTATTGTTTACCCTAAGAATGCACAAGTCCCTGCTTCACCCCCTGCACCCAGAAACCCCATAGTCCTGATGAAAGAACCTAAGCAGTCACAAAATGTAGTTGACCTATGGTTTTAGCTATTTTCTGATATTCTTGGGAATGACCAACTGACAGAGAATTTGCGCAATGCACTATACCTAGTCCTAGGAATTGAAGAATCTCCATAAACTAGAATAAGGACTAATCTCCCTGAGAAGAATACCCAAAGAGTGCAGAGAAGGAAAGAACAAACTCAAAAAGAGTTTAGGTTAGTATCCTAGCTAGATGAGTTTGAGATTAAGGATGTTATGTTAGATCTAGGATTTCATGTTAACATACTTCCTAAAAAGACTTGGTAAGCCTTAGGAAAACCCCAGTTGACAGATTCTTGAATCCAGCTAAGAATGGCCAATCAATATTGTATTTTCCCAATAGGAACACTAGAGAATGTGGAAATAGATGTTGTGGGACTGAAGAATGTAGTTGATTTTGAGGTGATCAAAATCATGGGAGATAAGGACCCTTATCCTTCACTACATGGTATTTATTGAGATTATGACAACTATGTGGTGATTGACCTAAAGAAATACACTATGACATTTGAGGCATCAAAATAAAAGTGGTTCAACCCTTGGATTCGTATGTAGGCCCTCGATACACAGAACCAACATACAACAATATGGAAGGAGAGGAATTGGAGCAATTGTGTGTTATAACAGCAGGAACGAGAGAAGACTACATAAATCCTACTATTGATGGATCAGTAAGTTGGAGGAGCATACAATCAATGGAAGAAGATTTAGAACTGGCATTTGATAGTTGGCAGTAAGGCTCGTATGAAAGATTTTCAAGAAGATGCAAAACTGTTAGAGAAACTAGATGGGTTGGAACCGAGATTAGAGAACACTCAATATATGATGGTACCTTAGATAGTGGAGGATCAAAGGATCTCAGTTTTGGATTTATCCCTCAAGGACACCCCTCCTAGATTGTGGACTAGTCACAAAGCCTTGATTAACAACTGGGAGGATGTGAAGCAAGCTATCCAATATAGATTTCAAAATAAGGAGGAGTTGGAATCAGAGATGCGGATAGATTTCCAAGTTGTGCAATTGTTCAATGGGAATTTTGATCCTAAAGCACATATTGAACAATGCGTAAGACAATGGAAAGTTGTAGAAATACCATCTCACTTATGGGTTCATTTATTTCCCCATTCACTAGGTCCAATTCCGAAGGCTTGGCACATGCATGGAGAAACCAGAAGATAGACCAACAACTGGAAAACAGTGGCAGATCAATTATGCAATGACTTCTTGTTTACAAGTAAGTACCGTGAGCTTGAAGTAGTCCTACAAAGAATTAAAGAATTCCTTTTTACATATACTGGTGAACGGAAATCAAACCTAGTGGTATGTGCAAAGCATGGCCAAGAAATTCAGTCTAACCTTCACCTATACTTGGACAAGAGACCTATAGAATGTTATAAAATCGAGGACTTATAAAGTCTAGATGATTTAGAAGAATTGAGAAATTTATCCATTAAGGAGACATAAGAGAGAAGAGAAATACAAAACATCATACCCAGCCAGACTCATGGTTCTTATAATTATCCATTGAAGTTGCATAAAGTCAATATAGGGACCACAAAGAAACCTAATATAACTATGATAGGAGATTATTGGGATGAGCAAACTAGCCAAGAAATACCTAGCATGTTCCGAGAGTATGAGGACTTGTTCCCAAAGACATTTTCATAGCTAAAAGGGATTAAAGGAGCTATGGGAGAAATGAAAAATGAACTAAAACCAGGATCAAAGACTGTAAGGCATAGACCATATCACCTTAACCCCAGAGTGAAAGACAAGGTTAAGAAGGAAAGAGACAAGATGTTGGAAGCTGGACTCATTTTTACAGTAGAATAAGCAGAATGGGTTAGCCTAATAGTTATCCAGAGCAAGAAAGGAATAGAGGACATTAGGGTCTATGTATAATATAGAAGCATTAAATATGTCTATGTTCATGACCCTTTCCCAACACCTTTTACTAATGAGGTTATAGAACAGGCTGTGGGGAAAGAATCTTACTCATTTATAGATGGATTTTTGGGGTATCACCAAGTGAGGATTGTTGAAGAAGACAAAAAGAAGACCACATTCATAACAGAATGGGGGTCATTTTCATATAATGTGATTCCATTTGGCCTAAAGAATGCCCTTGCAATTTTTTCTCATATTGTAATAGCGGCCTTTCGAAAATTTATCCACAAGTTTATAGAAGTGTATATGGATGATTGGACAGTCTATAGTCTTCTCAAGGAACATGTAGCACTACTACTTCTAATGTTTGATATATGTAGATAATTGCAGATATCGCTAAACCTCGGTAAGTGTATATTTTGTGTGCCACATGGAAATTATTTAGGCCACATAGTATGTCGGGAAGGGGTACTGGTAGACCCAGCCAAAGTTATGGTTATTGTGAACATGTTGTCACCTACGAGTGCTAATAAGTTGCGCTCCACGCTGGGGCACATAGGGTACTATCACAAATTTATCAAAATATATGCAAACATTACTGCACCTCTGGAGAATCTACTAAAGAAGTCAAAAGTGTTCTAGTGGACCCTAGAGTGCGATAAAGAATTTGACATCCTGAAGGAAAAGCTCAGCACAACACCTATTATGATATTTCCGAACTGGGAAAACGAATTTCATGTGCACATAGATGCATCAAGTATTTCCTTGGGATCCATCTTAGCGCAATCGGGAGATAGAGCCATGGATCATCATATCTAATTTGCTAGTAGGAAGTTGTCGCAAGTTGAGCACAAATATACAACCACAGAAAGGGAAGGTTTAGCTATGATTTACACCTTGCATAAGTTTAGACATTATATGTTAGGTTCTCATTTTAAGTTCTTTATTGATCATTCTTCATTAAAATATCTAGTTAACAAAACCATTCAAGAAGGAATAATTTGTCGATGGTTATTACTGCTTCAGGAATTTTCATTTGAGGTAATCATTAAGCCTAGAAGATGCAACGTAGGGCCTGATCACCTGTCTAGATTAGAGTCAGGAGAAAGTGGCGGAGCAGTCGATGATCAACTCCCATATGCAGACTTGTTCTGAGTTGAGGCCATACCAGAATACTTGGAAGACATAGAAATCTTCTTAAGTATAGGGACCTATCTATAAACGTACTATGCAACTCAAAAAATTCATATGGTGGTTAGATCAGTGGACTATCAATTGATTGTGGGACAATTGTATTAGTTGGGACTAGATATCATCCTCAGGATATGTGTCTTAGATCATGAAAGACAAGACATATTGTGGGAATTACACAATGGAGTAGCAAGAGGCTATACCAAAATACCTGGAAGACATAGCAATCTTCTGAAGTACAGGGGCCTACCAAAAAATGTACTATGCAACTCAGAAACGTCATATGGTGGTTAGAGAAGTGGACTATCAATTGATTGCGAGACAATTGTATAAGTTGGGACTAAATAACATCCTCAAGAGATGTGTCTTAGATCATGAAAGAAAAGACATATTGTGGGAATGCCACAGTGGAGTTGCAGGAGGCTATGTTGGAGGAAAGGAAACTGTGCAGAAAGTCCTCCAAGATGGACTATGTTGGGCCACGCCCTTCAAGGATTCAAAGGCATATGCTAGATCTTGTGACGTCTATCAAAGAGTGGGTAAGACATCACGACGAGATGAATTGCCTCTTCAGCCAGTTCAAACTCTACAAGCATTTGAGAAATGAGTGATTGACTTCATTGGGTTGATCAACCCCACAGTGAAGCATTCAAAGGCCGGGTATATTATTACCACAACTGATTACCTTACACGTTTGGATGAGGCAAAAGTTGTTCATGATTTTTCAACGATATTGCTGCTAGGTTTATTTTTTTAAATATTATCACTCAGTTTGGATGTCCTAGGAGTTTGACCAGTGATCAAGGAGGTCATTTTATCAGTAGTGCAATATCAAATCTTACAACAAAGTTCTTGATTCAACATCATAAAAGTAGTCCCTACCACCCGCAATCCAATGGAATAGTAGAGGCGTTTAACAAGATTTTGGAGAGAGGATTAACGAAGGTTTTTTGCACAAACAGGGAGGATTGGGATGACAGAGTCCCAACAGTTTTATGGGATTACAAGAAAACCACAAAGAAAGTACACAGGTACACCCCATTTCAGCTAGTCTATGGGAAAGAGGTTGTGGTACCTACAGAATTCATTACTCCGAGTTTATATATTGCACAGATTACACACATGTCATAATATGAATGAGTTGCGCAGAGGCTCATGGAATTACAAGAACTTGAAGAGACCGGGTTTTTAGAAAACTTCCATCAATCAATTGAGAAATCAAGATAGAAATATTGGCATGACAAACACATTAAGACCAAAGTATTTGCACAAGGAGAAAAGGTCCTACTTTATGAAAGTTGATACTAGAAATATCTAGGCAAGTTGTGCATGCATTGGTTGGGACCATTTATAGTTGCAGAGATCCGACCTTCTAGAGCAATCAAACTTGTGCAACTGGATGGTATGTTTTGGCCAGGACTGTTTCTCTAGTCCAAAGGAGCATGTGTATTAGTTAGATTTGAGTATTTTTGCAAATTTCTGTGAACTCATTTAATAAAGTCGAAGAGTGCATTGTTGCACCGCAACATGTAGTTCATTTTTTTCTATTCAAGTCTTATTTTGATGCAGAACTTCTTACTCAACATCGTAGGATCATAAGCGTCAAGAACCTATTAATGAAAGTCATTAATATGATGGAGACTCCTTTATGGTTGGAGAAAGAGTGAATCTGGACGCAATCTTAGTCCATGTGCCACACGAACCTTGTCCATTCATAGCCTTTATTACCGCTACAGTAATCCATCTGAATTTTTTAAACCATAAAGACGTGATACATGAATATTCCATCAGTATTCATGTCGGGATTCTCATCCATTAAGCGGTAAGGTCTAGTGTTGGCCACATCCCTGTCCAACTTGCACAGCGGCCAGCAGCGTAGCTAGTTGGAATGATCAGGGCCTCAACTAATCAACTGGAGCAGAGGCTCCAATAGGATAAAAGGATTGTAGAGTTCGCAAGGGAGGAAACACTCCTTTCTCAAGCATGCATAACACAGGAAGCATATGCCAAGGTCCAGGCAGAGCAGAAATTGGAAAGATTCCAGGAGAGGCTTGTTGAAGCCTGGCCGGAAATAAGGAAGGTCGCACCCCAACTGCCAGAATCCAATGTTGCAGGAGAGAATGACCATCATATCGAATTACTCCAAGGAGCATGGTCACAGTTGGCCATTTTTGTAGAGAATATGGAAGTGCAGTTGCGGCAGAATCAACAAGAAGCAGATAATCAGCCTCGGAAATTACACGAGAATATGGAGAAAGTAGTGTTGGAAGGCAACAATGCTCGAGTATCACTACACAAGTGCACAACCAAGTGCACAAAGATATTTCGTGAAGTCAGTGATGGGATGTAAATTATGGCAAGGCACAACCAAACTCTAGAGGAGGTGCACGCAAGAATCTAGTTTCTCAAAAAATAAGTTGTGGTCACCATGGACACACTAGAATAACAAGAGAAGTCTGATCAAATTCAGCAAGCGGATAATGAGATGAACGCTCTATTTGAAGCACAATACATAGCCAAGAAGGAGTTACACGAATTTCAACCTGTCATTCAAACAGTGCATATGAAAATGCATCAAGTAGATGCTACAACAGAATCTGAATGGAACTCTTTGGTCGCATCCAAGCCCAAACGATGTATCACAGATGCGACTCAACAGTTCGTAGCTTAGGCCTCACTCCTTGCCAGGAAGTGATGGGATAAAATTGGGAGTTTTGAGGAAGTCAGGAAGGGGAGGAAGTCAGGAAGTGGGCCTTAGAGTTGGTCCCAGAGTTGGGCCCTTCGTTTGAAGAGGTAGAGAAAGAGAAAGCGCAAGCAGAAAATGAAAGTAAAGAAGAGAAGGAGGACAATGGAAAACAACAATTACTCCTAGAAGTCATGAAAGAGCCAAGTACTTGACTCGAGGGTGAGTCAAGGATTGTGGTCAGAGCCTGTTGGTCCCTTCATTTTTGGATTTGAAGCTACACAAGAAGGAATATAGTCTCAGTTTTGGTTATTTGTGGAAGCTACAGAAGAAGCTAGACAGTGGAGCAAGTAAAGGAACAAAAATTAGTTGCAGAAAGGAAAAATGCAACGCCAACAAGGAAAAAGAAGTTACAATAGAACAAGAAAGCATGGGAGCCCAAAGCCATAACATTCCACTCAACCTATATATGAGATGCATACAATTGTAAAAGGGTTTGTTGGGTTGGCTATTATTGATAGGTTGGGTTTTTGCTGTTGTTAGTCGGATGTTGGTGTTGGGTTTAGTTGAGAAAAGGTTTTGTAATTGCAATATGTATACAATTTTGGGGGAAAAGGGTAGATAGATCTCTTTGATATGAGTCTGGAACCTTAAGTTTGTAATAGAGTACCAATTTGTATCTCTGAGATTGTATCTGAGAGGTTTTGATGCTGATAATATATAAAGAAGGACCTAAAATTTTGAAAATTACTGTGTCATTATGTGTTTATGCTTATGTATTATATCTTTACAATACTTCTTTATGCTTGATGTGATCAATATGTTGTCTCTGTGTTAAAATTCTTTCACGACTTGATTATATTTACTTCTCGGATGAATGAGTTCGGATATGTTCTCTAGTTAGACTATCTTGCACAAGATCATGGTGAATCTTGAAGGTTATGGGAACCCACCTAAGTATTCTCCTTTCCCTTCCCTATCTTTTTGTCTTGGTTTCACTTTAGGTTAGACTTCTTCTCTTCGGAGGAGATGAAAATGCCAGAGCTCTAGACTAGTCAATACCTTTTGTTGGTAACCTAAGAAGGAACCTGGTCTGATCAATTTCGTGCCAACAAGTCGTGCTCCATTACCACATGAAATAGGAATAGTAATCAAACATATATATTTTATATATTGATTCATTCTAATTGGTACCAGAACCTTCATGGATTCCATCAAGTGATAGAAATTAATCACTTCCATTTGTAGTCAACTAGTATCCACAGTCACTACAGACCCATCACCATTTCCATTGTCACTTCACACTAGCCATCATTGTTCTTTCGATCATTTCCTTGTCTCTTAAATAGACACCAACTTCAACCTCTTTCCACCTAACCATTTCCTCCTTAGCCTCCAATTTCTAACATATTACAGTTACCACCTATACATATATTCATTTACAAACCCGACTACCACACTTGCATGTGGACAATGCACGATAAATCATGAGGAATTATAAAACATCAAGGAAGGTCATATGACCTATTAGAAACAACCCTTCCACTACATAGAATAATTATTTTATAAAAGAGATAATCACTAGAGTGATGAAGGATATGTTCAAGTTGTTCTCAAAAAATTCAATGAGCTAGGCATAATGTTCTCCAAAAAAGTTGATGAGTTAAACACAACGATGTCCAAAGATTTGGTAAAATGGAGTTGGAAATAAATGAGTAGGAAAAGTACCAAAACCAGCTCAAGGGTGAAGTCAAAGTAATGAAAAGTGGGAATAGAGGAGAAAGTAGATCAAACTCCACGCTTCTTTTCAACCACCACACCATTTATCTAACATGGGTGCTTTTGGTGGTTTTACACAAGATAAAATTTTATAAACCAAAATTTGATAGTGAGGATGATTGGGAGGGTACAAGGTAGATTAATAAAATCGAAATTTATTTCAAGTTATATAGGATATACAATGAGGAAGAAAAAAAATACCTTTCATTAACACACCTAGAGATATTGGTTGATGACTAGTTTTTATGGTGGAATGAAAAATCCTAGGCATTAGCAAGAGATTGGGATTATTCAACAAGAATTTTTTCAAAAGATTCCAAGATATAGATGAGAAGGAATTTTTTTCCAAACTCACTTGATTGAAACAATGAGGAACAATGGATGGGTATTTTCATGATCTACATGTACTAGCTACTCACATCAAAGACCTATCTAGTCAACATCTACTACGAATTGCTATATTGGTCCAGTTGAAAGATAATATAAAGAATGAACTCAAATTACTAGATATCAAAGATATAGAGCAAGGTAGACAAAAAGCCAAACTTGTTGAAAAGAAACTCACATCCTATCAACATCCATGTTGGTCCCAAATTGAAAAATCAAGCTCAAAATACATTCATCCTAATAAAATGAATCCACCATTAGATGCAAAGAATGAAAAAAAATGGTGTTTTAAATGTAAAGCACCTAATTGGACCCCAGGCCATAAATACAAAGGAAAACAATTCTACATGTGTGAAGTACATAGAAGTGATAGTGATAAAGAGGAAGAATATTGATACATTTTTCATTTGATATGAAAACTAACAGTGAGGAATCTAAAGATATTGAAGAATATAACAATTAAAATACCATTCCAATACTCTTTGTTATCGCAATAATGGGTATTTCACAATTGTAGACTTATGTTTTTCGTGAAATTAAGAAAAATAAAGTAATAGTTCTTATAGATAGTGGCAGTTCATATAATTTTATAGATACAATAATAGCCGAGCAATTAAAAATGTTCATCTACCCCACGTCTTACTTTCAAGATGCAATACCGGGAAACATAACTACTTCTTGCAATGGGAAATTCCATAAAGTAGAATTGGCTATTAATGGCTACTGATTAAGGTCTCCAATGTATGTCATGGTGATCAGGGGAGAAGATGTTGTTTTATGATCATAATGGTTGGATAGTATTTGTACAGTGGGGTTAAACTTACAAAAACAATTCCTATTATTTTATGAAAATGGAAAAAATACAAAGTTGATAGAATCAATAGCCCAGCCAACCATATAGTATCATCTAACAAAATGAAGAAAATGATTAGAAAGGAGCTCGAGCCGATGTTGGACTATGGTTTGAAAATGCGGAAAGAATGAAAGATAAATCATGCTAGTATGAGAGAGATGTGTAGTTCCTTATGTGCTCAACATGGATTTGACACGTAGTATTCAAGAAAATATTAATAAAATAAATAAAATCAATGTTGGGAATAAATAAAATATTTCAATGTTCATCTTAATGAAAATAATTTTATATCAACTTATATTTAGAAAGAGAGAGAGAAACAAAGTTACCAACTTAATGAGAACTATCCATAGTTCTCGTCTCTTTAGAGGTCGTATTTAGTGCCCTAATAAAAAAGTGGCGTTACCAGTAGCACCCTTTTTCTGTGGTTAAAATTATGACTTGTTTCAAATCACATCCTTGACAATAATACTAAAACCTTAAAGTTGACTCTCGAATTGAAAAGTGATGCTACCAAGCACCGACTTTTTCGAACTTAAAATTATGACTTGATTAGGACCATGGCCTTGACAACTCATACCATCGTAGTTAAAAAATCCAAGATCGACTCCCAAATCGTCGCTTGAAAATTTACTTATTAATGAATTTTTATTTTTATTTTAAATTTACATTAAAAATAGATAAATAGAAAATTT